>JAVCKS010042809.1:2423-13780 GCA_032273685.1 Pteraster tesselatus
ATTGGCGCCCGAAGCGCCTCTCTCAGCGGCCGGTGCAAATCATCGCTTTAACATAACTTGAAAGCGAATTGTGTGTCAACAGCACCGACTATTTAATATCGGCCCAGTATTAAATCCCGCCTACACAATCTCAGGAGACGCGGGACGGAAAGAATTCCATTCATGAAAATAAAATGCTTCCCGCCCGTCCGCCCGCCGGGCCGGACGGGCGGACATATCATGCAGGCGGTGAATTGCTCGCGTATCGTCACAAGACTTCATTGGCGAGCTTTTGAAACGTATAAACTGTACACAGGATATTACGACAAGATGGCGTTTCCTAATTGTTATTCTCGCTACGCTTTAATATCGTGCATGCATAAAGATTCAGCGTGTCGACCGAGCTGTTGCCCTCCCACTCCTTGTTTATTAAAACGGCACGGAAAAAACTGGAAGGGAAATGTTATTTATCAATTTCAGATGCTGGTTCGCATTTCAATATTGGCCAACGGGCGAGATGGTATATTACATTAAAGATGGGTGTTAAAAACCATCTAGTCTCAACACCAATATACCACTCTTCCTGTGAAACATTTGCTTTTGAAATGCTGCATCTTCGAGAAAATCCCCATCGCGCCAGCTAAATCCGATGGCAATTGAGATGAATGTTACACAAAATAGACATTCTTCTTTGAAAACGAAATAACAATTTTGAAGGAGTTTTCATTATGTTAATGCCATTATGTGTACTCCGAGATCGGAATCAATGCATGAATTCGTGCACAAACTAATCACACACCATACCTTCAACAAGTGATAAGACACCGATGGAGTTCGCATATTGACCGGTGTTGCTAACGGTATCGTGACCCATAAACCTAATCTGGCCTGTAGACCATACGTTCCAGTTTATAGACCCTGAATTTCCCAGTATGGTACTTATTAAATTATTATTTACGTCGAGTGAATGACGTACACAAAAAGCAAGTAAACATATCCGAGCAAAACAAATTGCAAAATCCCCCAGCGAATTGGCTGTACGTAAAACGGTTCGTCCTCCTTTTCGCTTATTTCTCCGAGTGTTTAGATTTGGACATGGTCGTGGTAGACTATGCCATATACCTTCTCGTCTCTATGTCATACACCTTCTCGTCTCTATTATGCCAAAAATGTTTCACTGCTAAAAAATAGTCGGCGCGTTTTTGTTAGTTTTACCCCCAATGATCTGATAATGCCGGTGCCAAGGTATTCGATTCGTATAATAAGCATTACAATTATTTATCAATTTACAGAAATCTAATGCGGAAATGATTCCACCGACTATCTCCACACGATGAAGATGTTCATAGTGCAAAGTTATTGATGCCGGCTATAGTCAGTGTAATAAGGTGAACCAACGTGGTCTTTACTTAATAGTCGCAAATCAGGAAACAGGACGGCATAAAACATCCTCCAAATTACAAATTATTGTCAAATCAAAGTCACAGCGGTATACCGTTTTAGAGTCATAAACAAGACCTACGTTTACAACAGTGTGGATGTCATGTTTTAAAATAGAAACCCGTTGTTGAAAATATCAACAGTGTCACCGGAATAGTCATCGCAAATACCGAAACGTCACCAACAGGAAGGACAAACAAACAAAACAACGACCGTGTAATCCTGAGAAGACAACAGTATCGCGCTGACAACACAGCCATCGACGTTGGGTGACGTCATTAAGTGGTCTGCCCCCCGAACGGGACCTTTGTGTGACGTAGTTGTGTAATGTATTATTGTAAAAAACCCAACACACACATATCCAAGGTGCGTTACATTGTGGAGCGGTTTTTTTCGCCTCACGATGAATGGGTGAACTTTTATACATGGATGGGTCACCGACTATTATTGGGAACCGTGACACGTGACACCACTGACTCGCCTGTGAAATAGACACACCCTATTGTGTTACGTCAGGTTTTCAAACCTATACACGTAGGGACCCTGGGAGGCCTTTATCTGCGCGTGGCTGATTCCATTATTGCAAGTGGGGGTGGGGTGTACGGTAATGTACGTAATACAATACATGTACTAAAAATAACGATTACATCAGTGAGCTAAATACACCACCAAGCATCACAATAGAACCAACTATACCAAGGAATATGAACATAATCGAGGGGGAAAAGTTGGAAATATTGGAAAAGCATGGAATTCGTGGAGTAATACTTGTAGATGGTCCTCTTCTCTCTTCGCAATTTTAAGATCCTCATAAACTCTGAGATACACAACAAATATATAACAAACCTGACTATATAACCAGACGTAACTGGAACTAATTTGAAGAGGAGTATGCAGAAATCTCAGCCAAATTGTTAAATCAAAATGAATCAAGAATGCAAGTACAGTACATAAGGGAGGTGGGATGATTTTGGTTCTTGGTAAAGGTTTTTTTTTCAGCATTTCCTCAACTCGGTGCGCTTCCGTCGTTGACATTATTATAGGCAGTTTCGAGTGGGCGTACTATAACTTAATATACCAGTGTTTTGTACGAATCAATTTAACGAACACGTGACGTACAATCCGACCCACCCCCGCCCAATCCCCCCCCCCCCCCCCGCACCTCCTCCTCCCCCGGTGTCCGACGCTCTCGTGCGCTTAATTAGGTCAAATCGTTCAACCATTTTTCAGCTTTCTGACAGTCACGTGGGCGACAACAACTAAACAGCAATTATGGCCCTAGAATTTGTCATCACAGTCGTTTATCGACCTCATACAAGAATGTTTATTTAATTAAGCAGCAGACACAAAAAAACGGACCACATTTTCGGAAAAACTAATTCCGCATGAGATATTGGAGACGTCGTAAACAGCCGACCCACAAAGTCAACAACATCTCTGTTGTTTTATATAGTTTAAGGAAAAGTATAGCTTCACGCGCATAGTGGATTTTTCCCCCACCTGTTTTGCTCAATCCTTTCTCAATATTAGGTAACAGGCTGAAATAATGTTCTATTGATTAAAACTACACAAAAAACACCTTACATGAGAAGTTTGTTTCCAATAGTGGTTTGTCTTCCGTTGGGCCGGTTACTGTTTGTGACTGGCTACGACAACCGCAAAACCAAACATTTGGGAAACATTACGAAATTATTCTTACAAATGACGAAAATCGTTGGTCAATTCATGGCAATTGACTCCATGCTTACAGGACGCCTGTAGCCTGCCTGCAAGAGAGTCCAACAGCCACGGGTACAGGATGGAGGTCTTGTTTTTCTGCTTGAAATGGACGCCATTTTTAAGCCCTGCCAATTATTGCGCGCACGGTGCAAGGACACCGAACGTTAGCAAGAAACGCTTACGACAAACTATACAGCGAAAAGACCGTTCCCGGCAGCTACCAGGAGTTACCTTGACGGGACAATCTACAAAAGTTAGTTAGTGTATGCCTATCCCAAAAGAACAAAGGATTGTCTCCCATGGCGGCCACTACTGCGTGGGTCTAGCATGGAACTAATATACAGCTGCATAGCCTACTCAATACGTATCTTTCGCTGGCAGCAAGAAGTGAATTTGGGTTACTTTGAAGTACCCCCATTTATATCTGCATGTACAAAAGTAAAATGTAAGCGTGTATTTTGCATATAGCCTGTTTCGTTTTATAGAGGAAAACAAGTTTGCGAGACGGGCACCTTTATACAATACCAACATGATACATGTACCAGCAACCACAAACTCCCATCGAATTGTTTGTAGAAGCGTTGAGGGCATATTTTGAAAGCGAATTCAATGGCGGTGGCTTGGCGTGTGAGCGTTAGGACGCGGAAAGCTTAACAAACAAGCTATTGCTCCGGACAAGAATCATTCAAAGCATGTCTGCTGCTGCTTCAAAAAGTGTGGCTCGGTCGGTCGGTAATTGGATGGTGAAGGGCGCTCGCTTTATTTGAAGGCTGCAGTGCGAGACAATGATTGGCGACCGCCTGGTTTTTCTCTTTTTTTGCTTTTTGCAAACTTATTATTCCGAACAAACAAAGTGTTTCTTTTGGTTTCTGAAAGGACTTTTTTCATAATACCTTGAAAAAAAAAATAATTGGTCCTGAATGAAAATACCCGAAATTGCCATAATTGGAAATATTTGCTTCGGTCTTTTCCCATAATTTGGTTTGCCTTTAATGATGCTCACAGCTCTAAACGTTATGTATGCCACAAACCCACCCACATTATAGTTAGTTTATTTTCCTGTCAACTATTATTCTAGGGGTGTATGCCCTTATGTACATACGCACACGTGCATAGCTTGCGTGCATAATGTGCATTGTATAGTACTACATGTAATAGTATAGAGATCGTCGTTTTCGTACAATCGACCCAGGCAAAGTTTGACCCCGCTAATATTTGCAGGTATCCCCACAAAATGGCTGTTATTCGATAGGGTCTATGGTAACAGTTAATGTTCCACTGTTTCGGAATAACTTGGCGGCATACATTATTTTAATTTATTCATATATATATATATATATATATATATAAACAAATACCACTTCGTGACGCCGTGCAAATAAAAGACGACCACGCTGGAAGACTAACTATTTGCCATGGCAACTGAAACCGAAATTTAGTACTCTACCACTATACGAGACATGGTCACTAACGATTATTTTAAATAGTTGTAGACAAAATAATGACAATGGAATGAAAACCGAAATTAGAAGTCCCTCCCCCCACCCCCTCTCCCCCATTGCAACTTCCCTTCAGTTTCACACAATCTACCATTGTACCGTACCATTGTACACCGTTTACGACCATAGCGGTGCTGTACTTTTTGTATTTCGACGAACAAAGCTGAAGAAACCAAACATTAACACATCGCGAAACTTTCGCAATCGCAGAAACCCGCGCCATTGAACTAACGAGCCAGGCGTCCTGACGACATTGACAGGTGCGTATACAAGATCTGGTACGACGTCCAAAATCGGCCGAAAGGAAAGTGGTCTATTGTCTGTCGCCCAAACCCCACACGGGACCACAACCGCATGCCAATGGGCAGGAGGGCGTGGCCTACATCGTCGTACCCGGTACGACGATCACGTGCTATACTAATAACTACATGTATATATATATATATATATACCGAATGTGTCCCCAGTCTTCTCGCGCCAATTGTTCTCGTTACCATAGCCCGGTTATTGGTTAGTGATAGTTAAACATCGAGGTCTTTGTCCAGCTGTAATATGTCTTATGGATTATAGACCACCGTGTAGTTCACGGGTTGTACGAGCCCCACAAGATGGCAGCCATTCCACACGTGAACTTTATAGAAAGATGGGTGTTTTAATGGGCAATGGCGTGGTTTTTTTTTTAAGGACACTTGCTTAATCTTCGAGCAAACCACGCAAGCTTGTTTCACATAATCATACTTAAAAAAACAAAATGGGGTGACCGAAATTTGAACTTGTATTACAAATACAATGACCGGTTGTTGTGGCGCGGAACCTAATGCGTTATATCAACGATTGTTCTCGGCGGGTGACGTCACCACGCTGTAGGCAAATTGGAACAATTGCATTTTTGGGTATATTCATCATTTTCGTATGGGATCTCTGTGCGTGACCAGAACAGCATACAAAAATCATCATCATCTGGTCATAATAGGATAGACTGGTTCCGTTTATTGGAACGATAACACTTTCTGTTTCATACTGAAACCAACGTTGGGGTTATTTTGTAGTGAATTTCAGCATCAGGGTGACCTCAGCAAAAGCCTCGGGCTACTAGTGGCCACACAATACTTCGCACTTTATTTGACCGAGTCGCTTTTAGTCAAATATCCAAACCACCGCTTACAGAGACAGGGAAAGTAGCCATTTTGGTCAGCGTTGATGATATTTGGGGGTCTTTCGACATCCTTGTAAGGTATTTACATATTTACCGTGAATTAAAAAACCCCGATATCTTTGTGATATAACAAGAAATAAACTGCATTACCGAACATTTCAAATGACTCCCCCTCGGATTTTCACCAGACAACGGCTACACAGCCGAACAAATCACGGTATGGGATTGAGCAATATTGCTAGCCAACACCGTAATATCCCGACCTTGGCCATTGTTCTATGTGTATTTAACGAGAAACAAAATAATCGCGTATAACAGACTCAGGTGATGGATGCGTAGGCTAGTGTAGCGTGGGCGTTTAGCTGGAAGAACAACGCGCACCGTGTGGGGCCGACCGGCCCCGCGGCCTGCCAGCAAGGCTGGTTTTTTACACAAGGGTGTAGTGGGGGCGTGGGAGCTTTTGTGTGTGTACAATCCTTTCATACTTAACAAAACAATCGACAATTATATGCAGTTATTTTTCTTCAGTCGGTTCCTGCCAGGGTCAGTTGGTAGACTAATTTGTTTGATGCTTTCGTGGATTTGATTGAGGAACAAGCTATATACTTTCTGTTTCAACTATCCCATTTGGCAATGGCTGTTACCCTACCCCCCTCGCCTACCCTACCCTTTCCTCTCCCCTTAAAAAAAAAGTACCGTGGCATACGGTTCACGTTATGTATTTATGCGTTTTGCATAAACTTCTATTGATTTTGCAAACCAGTTGAACACGGGGCCGGAGACTACAGCGAATTACCAACGCATACTCTGTACTACTACTGACATCACGTGTCAACATTAGGACGTCAGAGTATATAGAGCGTTATAATAATTATTTGGATTTACAAACATTGCGGGTAGATTATTTCGAAATCGTATAATTGCAAAGCGCCCCAACGTTGCCTCACGGAGAAGTACAATGGAATAAGAGCCGGCAGACCTTAGGGCGTACAGAAACCAGACACGGAGACAATGTGTGTTGAATTACCCATAGCCAGGTCCTTTCTGCACCCAATGTGTATAATCATATCCTTCAGCCTCAGATCAAATCTCACTGCCCTATTTCGGTTACTCCGTCCCCTAAAAATAACAAAAAAAGATGTTCTCCAGACAGGAAACATCCCCAGACGTCTACAACGGAAACGTCCCATACCCCCATAGACTGGTGCTTAACACTCGACATAACTCCTGACGGCTGTTTGCTGAAGCATGTCCTGCGGGTGAACTGGTGCTATCGTACGCGACCCGACTGTTTTATACTGCATTCTCGTAACGAAGATATGTAGTTTGTAAACTTAACAGATACATGCATAGTCTGTCACTTGATTATTTTGTGTTGATGCACAGGACCGTTTTTGTTTAGTGACGAATTGGACGACATCAATCTTTCCCAAAGAGCTGGTCGGAGGTCATATAGTCGGTAGTGCCTACTGCTGAGAGGTGCCTATCCCCTCTTCATTTTGCCCTTGGGCCCAGGGTAGGACACGTCATGTGCACTGTTGGCGAGGGGCCAGCTCTGCTGAGCAGAGCCCGGTATACTCACTCCCATTCATAAGCAATGGCACTTAATTTAACAAGAATGTAAGGGTGAGTGTACCTCGCCGGGGTTTGAGCCAGAGTCTCGTAAACATAAGACAAGTGCTCCACCGACTGAGCTATACCCCCGATCGTAACATGACCTCAAGTCAGCCAACGTTGTACAAACTAGTTATAAGCTGGAAACCTTCTCTACCCGATACATTCCAGAGGAAATCACGTGATCCCTGTGACTCACCCACTAGAGCTACTCCTGTCAAGACATTTCTGGAGCAACCAACCTTTTTTTAACCCAAACCGTGGCTATTAGTACTACTATACTAGACGTCGGGGTGGGTCTGACCTCGCCTCGTGTCACGTCGAGAATTACTGAGAGCAGACGCACACGCACACGGCGGGGATGAAGGTGATGACAAATTCGTCAGACTTACGGGCTCCATGTGGTCTAGCCACGAGAGGGGGCCAACAGGTTGTCAGTTCGCAACCCAACTTCACGATTGCTGAATCTGATTCACTTTTGACTTCTCATCCAAGAAATATTTGTTCTGCCTTCCCAAAGGTGGACCCACCGCGGGAAAAAACGAAAACCAAATAGGTCTAGTAATAAAACGAAAGGTGTGGCGACTTGATTTTACGAATTTAGTATTGGTATTAATACGAATTTAGACAAATGCCCACGTATACATTCTTGTCACGTATAGTGGGGAGGGGGAGCGAAATATCTGAAAATCTGAATAATCATCGTGGTACCCCAGTTAACAGTTGAACTCCGTCAGATACCCTCGTCCCTATTTCAAATGAACTTTGGCACGCCTGGCCACCACCTTCCAAAGTTTGAGCACTAGATTACCCCGTCATAACTACAAGAACGAAGTACCAGATCACGTACGTACATGTATATTCACTGATGACTTTTAAAGTACGCCCCCTCATTAAAAATGAACCGTGCGTGAGTACCGAACCCCAGCAGACTATGATTAATTACTTAGATATAGCCTTATACACACTCGCAAGGTCACAATTATGCATTTACGAACAACGAGGCTCCTAAAAGTTGACCTTTCGGCTGCATTCGTGTAGGTTTTGCGAGGACAGTCGACAAATACCAATTACCGGTAAAAATGACTGAGCAGAACTGGGAGATGTTGTACGGACATGTTTACTGCGTTCTTTCGACGAAACCAAACTATTCGACCTTTGTTTTACCTTGCGTACATTGGTCAACAACTAGTGGTGGTTTACCCCCCCCCCCCAGGAAATGTCCATCTGGAACAGGGTTCTTACCTGGGCTTCGCTCAGGTTCTGCAGAGCCTGTATCAACGTTTGATCTTGCCGCTGAGACTAGAAAGCAAACGAAATTGTAGACATTTAAAGGAAAACGGAAAATCACCTTTAACAAGCAAACGTTATAAATACCCATATCCCGGGCCTACCCAATTAAATCCCGTTTCGTGAAGAGATCACAATTAAAATGGAGGGATGTACGCCTAATAATATTTTTTAAGCAGGAAATCTGTGATCAAACCTTAAACTGAACGAGCTACATTAAATATAAATTCACCATAATTTGGGACTGCGCTGAAACCCAAACTACATAAGGCCACCGAGCTGGTATTTTGTAAACAAATCAAATTGTCTTTCATGGCATATTCCCTTTAAACTGGTAATTCCAATGTATGTCCTTGGGGGCAAGGCGTTGGTGGTATATAATAACATACTACATATAAACCTATTAATTTTTTTCTAAATTTCCTTTTTGTATTACGTGCGGCAAGAATCCAGGGTTGCCATTTCCACGGTTCAATTTCAAAATGTCACAGCGGACTTCATGTATACATGCACATTGATTAGTGATTACTAGTCAACAGCCGCTAACTTCATGTGAACTTTCTGTATACAATGTATTCACTAGCGTGACGTCAGGGGCCGGTTGCCATGGTTACTTACCACGAGTCCACTTTCGACCAATGGGAGGAGGGTTAGTTTGCTGCCGTCCGTGATGAAGTTTTCCTCGAGCGTCCCGCGCTTGAGATGTCTGCAGACGACAGTGAACAAATAAAAAAGGCGGCAACCGAACGTTACTCATGACCGAACAATAACAATGACTACCGGAAACAGTAGTCGGGCAATTTACCAAAATACTAATTAGGTTGAACTTTAGAACGTTCAGCAGAGCTGACAAAGGCACTCCCGATATTGCTAGGTGCAGCTATTTGATACACGCGTTCACAGGACGATCAGCGCAGGCGATGAATCTTAAAAAGTTTCAGAGCGGAGGCACCAATCCGGAATAATTACGACAAACGAGAACCATGGATAAGAGTCCGGTGCGCATACTCGGAGCTCTAGGCATTAACAAGGCAACATTTTGTCGACATTTCCCGATGCCATACACCGTGGAAATAATCAATTTCACAAGCTCGCTATAAAAGTACACTAGCTGCTTAACCTTCGCGAATGCCTAGCAACCACTGACGTAGAACGAGAAAATGCATTCGCAAACTGGGGAACGGTAAACAATAGGTTAAATAACCTTCTGTTATTTACAATGGGGAAATATAATAACATAATATACGCCGGCAAATAACTCGAATTGTTTGAGAATTCTAAACCTTGATTTAGTGTTTAATTTAACCTGGATATGTTGACCACGCGCCGGCTGGTACGCAGTATAACGGTCACCTGGGAGCTTTGGTAAAGTTTGTAATAAAACCAATTAATGCAACTTTATAGTTGCGATTTTACGGATCTGGTGAAATCGCTACCATCCCGGGGGAGGGGGTGGAGGAGGGGGAGGGGGTGGAGGAGGAGGAGGGGGAGGGGGAGCTGGCTCGCTTTTTCGGCACCGCCGCGTAGTATAAACTCCTTTCCCAACAACAAGATAGCGTATAAATGCAAATCAATTTAGTTTGCGTCACCACCGGAAAAGTTCAATATAGCAATTTTGCCTTTATCTTCTGAAAATTGTGAACAACAAAATCAGCGTAAAGTACCATAATGTATGCAATTTTACAGTTAATGAAAGGAACGGTATCCAAAGCCAATAACAAGTTTCCAATATTGTGGAAACAATTATCTTTCTTAAAAAATTGTTTGCCCATTTTTTGCTTTAGGCCCACGATACGCAACTCCATTAAGATTGCCCTAACAAGCAAGGTGCTCCTGATAGTATACGCCGATAGGCTTTCACCGTTAACTGTAATGCGATTCTGTAAAAGAGCAACGGTATTACCGCTACTAAAATGGAAACCATACCAGCTCTCCTAATGGGTATCTTAATGTACTCGTTCCCCTCAGGCACCAGTCCTCGTTTCCAAAATAACCCGAGAGGAAACCCCTCCTATATTAGTCAACTTCTTTGTGTGCTGTGTACACGCGCATATATATACGGACGGGCAATCTGATCACGTCTATAAAACTGAAACACGTTTCTGCAAACTTTTACTGCGCAGTTTAAAAACGGATCATGGGTGTCCCTTGCCATACGGTGTCATCAAGGACTTTTAGGAAAATGTACGTGTATTATAGTGTTATACCTGTACATTATAATATACTGTACACGTGTGAATGATGATGTAAAGTGTACATGTACGTGTACTATGAACATGTATATCTAATAACTGGTTTATGTTTTGTGCACGCATTATGTGCATTTTACGTGTACACGAAATACAAGGTCATGCGTTATCGATATCCCACAGAGTAAACTGGGACTAGTATAGCGGTATGCACAGTATACATGCACCGAGTGTACATGGGCTGATACTGTACACGTACAGTACATGTACATGTACATACTGTACCAGTACAATATTCTCCCTGTGTACTGTACATGTATGTACATGTACCGACAGTACATGCATGTGTGTTCTGTGCAATACAATGTACAGTATAAGGAGGGTTTTGGGACGTCCACATATACAGCGTGACGTGACGTAATCACAGGATATGCTTAAAGTCACCGCGCGTGCGCGGTACTGATAATAAAT
>JAVCKS010042843.1:0-10881 GCA_032273685.1 Pteraster tesselatus
CCCCATCCATAAAAAGTCTCCAAACCCCATCCATAAAAAGTCACCAAACCCCATCCATAAAAAGTCTCCAAACCCCACCCCAAAACGTCTCTAAACCCATTCATACAAAGTCACCAAACCCTATACATAAAAAATGTCTAAACCCCATCCATAAAAAGTCACCAAACCCTATACATACAAAATGTCTAAACCCCATAAATAAAAAGTCTCTAAACCCCATCCCTAAAACGTCTCTAAACCCATCCATAAAACGTCTCTGAACCCATCAATAAAAAGTCACCAAACCCCATCCAAACCCCATCCATAAAAAGTCACCAAACCCTATACATAAAAAAATTCTAAACCCCATCCATTAAACGTCCTCATGCAGTTCTACTTCCGGGCTGCAGCTAGGTCGTAACCTGGGGTCGCAAGCTCGCTATGGTGACTGGGTCTCTGAGAGCTGGTATTTCTGCGGGTTGTGTGACGCCGTGCACGGGCAACCAACCTTACCATTCGCCTTCTGTCAGAAATATCGGTGGTAAGATCAGCGCCGTTTTTTAATTTTACCGACGAACTGAGCGAAACGAGTAAAAGCTTAACCGACTGACAGCGTATCCTATGTATATCTCCCAACAGATTACATCAGAAGAGGGCGTCCGACCTCCTGCTACGTCATCAATTAGGAAGCCCACAAACTGGTATTTCCGAGGGTTTTGTGACGTCATGCCCCAGCAACCCAGGCATCCGCCTTTGAAATATCCAATAATTGCGATATAATCACATTACTTGCAGTAATATTACTGAGAGTTACCTGCATGAGTTGTTGCCAGTATAATTTAGACATCATTTTCACTGAATCCTTTTGTGGGGAAAATATCGCCTGTCTAGTGCCAATTCCCGGGAGACAATGATGCAATGAGGCCGATTGCTTGGAATGTTTTGTTGCAATTTATATTAACAATGTTGTTAATGATGTACAGTAGGCTAGTTGTAATTAATCATTAATTTTCAATGAGCTTCGTCAATATGCACGCACAATGAATGTTATATTATGTGCCTTACACGCCCGGCTTACGCACACCAAAACGGCATGTAATAATTTTTCCATGTTTTTAAATTGTGTATGGGTTTATTTATTTATGTTTTATATGTCTTGCACTTTGAGTTTTCTAAAGGTCTATGACGGGCTCTTTGTTGTTGGAAGAATGCCTGCCGCCCAATCATTCTAATCATAGTTTTCAGAATAGAAAACTAAGATAAGAAGTAGAGATGAGAATATTAATCTGTAAACATATCAACCGAAAACCGGTGGCCAATAATTTCGTGACTTTTGTTTATTTTGTATGGCACAGGCCTACCGTAAAGCTGATTTTGTCTTCTGGAAATTGTCATTACCGAGTACCGGTATACGAATTTGGAACGGTAACAACAAATCCTAGGGTACTAGTTCGATAGTAGTGCGGCGCTGAACCAGTACAGGCATCAGATCTGGCCGCGGTTCTCGTGTTTTGTAAAACTGTTAATTTATAGGACATTTTATTCAAATAAAATAATTATTTATCTTTACTGTGGTCCATCTTGGTAAATGGCAAAATGGCTCGGTGCTGAGTGAGCAAACTAGTTATTTTGTCACGCTGATCGCACATAATGTGTACATGTAGCAGTGCGCCCTCTGTGGCTATTAAAGTTTTTGGCAGCGCCCTCTGTTGATGTGGAACTGTGTTCATTTAAAGAAATTTCGTCTGAGAGTAGTGGACTGAGATTCTTGAACTTCACGTGTAAACAAAATCTTGTTTTGTTGTTTTGGTTGAACTTCTAAAACAGTAACTAGACCCAGGCCTTTGTAATTTAATGGCGGAGTTAAACATCGGACAACATTGCAGTGTTAAGACCTGCCAACGACTCGGTAAGTCTCGTTGCACCAAGCTGTTGTTAGGCCAGGGCAAGGCCTAGCCTAGGCCATGGAGGACCTCCCTCCATGGCATCATGCCTAGGCTAAGGCAAGCTAAAATTAAAAATGAAACTAGTGTCTTACTCGACGAGACGATCTCTTATTTTTAACACCAAAACTCCATTACTTTAGGCCAAGTAGGTCTAGACGTTTTCATAATCTTAATTGTTATTATACAGGTTTTGCAAAGTCTCACTTGTAGTACTACTACTAGTACTGTAGTAGTAGTAGTAGTACTAGTAGTAGTAGTACTAGTAGTAGGGATGTCAGGCCGAAGTTTCAAACTCCTTTCTCAGTCTAACTAAGATATATATGCCAAATGAAAGATAGAACCAGCAGCAGTAGAACCAGGATCATGTCAGAATACGTCATGCATACTCAGACTTGAAATAGGACCATTTGACTCAGTAAAATGTTCATCCATGACTGCATGAATGTATCATTAATATGATTATTGCAGAGCTCGTTTTAATAGCTTAATAATAGGATGTTTTCATATTTTCACATTAATTCATGGATGTTTCTTGTGCAAATGCAGTGAGGAACTAGGCTATTCCATTGGAATTTATTTTGAAACGACCTTTGTGAAGAAAGTGTATGCTACATAAAATTTGAATATTATGAAAGCGGTCTATTCACAACCACGCATGCGCTGAAGGCTGCTGAGCGGTCATTAATCCGGTCAATATTCTGGGATAAACATGGCCAACACAAGTCTGTAAGAATGCAAATATTGGACAACTTACCCCCTAGTTTCCACGCAATTTAAAATCCGTGAATTATGCGATACAGATCCTCATGGTAAGCTAAACCACCGTACTAATGTTTAAATTGTTGTTGGCATCACACACAGATTTCCTACCATTCGAGTGCAGTGGCTGTTCGGGTTTATTTTGGTAAGTACGTGTACTGTAGATCTTATACTGAATTAAGGGAAAATTGTCTTACCCAAGAACACAACACACCGATCACGGCAGGCCCCCGAGAGCAAGATTCTGCCTCACTAAAATCTTACGATTGACAAGATTTTCGTTCAGCGTTTGTATACATCTCATGTTTGTTTTGTTTTTTTATTTATACAGCTTGGAACACAGAAGTTATGATGCCCACTCCTGCTCACAGGTACATAAAATAGCGTGTTTGTGACTATGACAAGTATACATAATTGGTGATTAGATATGAGTCTTAACATCATGGTGGGGCAAAGTGATTTTCTCTGCTAGCGGGTGATGAGACCGTGTTTCCTCTCAACTTCACTTTGATATCAACAATATGTGATAAGATCATACACAAACATGATTCCTAAAAATGTCACCGTGAGAATTCAATTAAAATTGATCATTTTATAAGGTTTTCGCAAGGTGGCTGATTACTTTTAAACGATAAATAACGATATCGTATTTTTTGTTTTTTACAAACCTAAAACGTGTTATTATATGGCAAGGAATAAAAACACATCCATAGAGTATTTCCTTGTTGAAAATTAATTATTGCTACGAGCCAATAAGTCATTCTGACAAAAACAAAATTACTAGGAGTTGAAGTTTTGGTGGATGCGAGTATATAATTTTAAAACCTCCAAAATTATCAATTGAACATTTAACATCATTTGTGAAACTCTCGTATATTTACAGCCTAGTATCTCATAGATATCGTATGTGGGTTCCGACTTGTTTCGTTGGTTAACATAATGTTTATTCCAGCTCTCAAACTTATCTGAATACTTCCAGGTGAATATAACCCATGAACGAACTCAACTCGATGATCCTACCAGCTACGAATGTGACTTCCTTGGGTGTCAAGTACGAGAGTTAATCCCGGTCAACTGCGCACATTGTAGTAATAACTACTGCTTGATGTGAGTACTGCATATAGGGTTAGGGTTGGGGTTAGGGTTAGGATTAGCGTATAGGGTTAGGGTTTAGTTGCGGTATTGACAGAACATTTGATATCAGCTTTAGCATCAGATGTTTCGGAGGTTAGGAAGGGGTGAGGGTGAGGGATAGGTTTAGGGGAGCCTAGCTACCACAGAAAAGTTATCTAATGATACATCTAAGAACTAAGAATAGATGATAATATCTATATCTTATATCCAATATTTATTACTGTCCAATTTTCAGACTGATTTCATCCAGAAAAATAGTTTTTTAATTTGTATTGATTTTCATAATACTCTTTAGGTTTTAGATTTGCAAGACAAGACATCCTTAGGTTCATTTTGGTATACCTAAATTCCAAAGGAACATAGTCTCTTTTTAGCAAATTTAATAACCATTTATTCTCTGTTCAATAAAATTCTTATTTTGGGATTCACTGTACTCTCTATGAACTCTCGGAATGTGAAATTTGTTGAACGATCGGGGGAGGAATAGAACTTTGCTTACTTAAATGTTGATCTTTGCATATGTCAGCCATCGCCACCAGCCGGATCACAACTGCGCTAACCTGAGCGAGAGAGATTGTAGAATGGCTAAAACCCAAGAGCTGGTGACCACCATACAGGGTAATACTTCTTTGTTTATTTATTTACTCACCACATCCAACAGCGGAAGGACCACCAATTACAGGAATGGGATCATTTGATGACTATTATTACTATTTACATTCAATAGCACCATTGGGGTGCAGACTGCCAGAAATACCGATAAGTATTCTGGGTTCTTTAACGTGCATGTCACACGCTTGCTTGTGCAAGGACACAAGAGTCAGGACCAGGATTCAAACCCAGTACCCCAGACTCTGTAGTCCAGTCCACAGTTCTGTGGTAGTCATTGGTGGACAATTTAACCCGCCCCAAACCATGGCCAAGAAATATCCTTCACAGGAGAATGTTTTTTTCAAGTCTTGAAATTTGTTCAAATCACTTTTCATTTCAAAACGTTGAAACCAGGTAGAGTCTTCCCAATAAATATCGATATTCAGGAAGTGTTACTTTGCCTCCGTTGTGCAGAATCCTACAAAGCTAAAGGAGTTACCGCGCCCAAGAGGAACATCGGGGTGAAATCCCAGAAGACAGCGGCTAAAGTGGCTCTCATGAAGATGAAAATGACAGCCGTCGGGGATAAACGAATACCACAGGTCAGGGTTCCCTCAAGCTCTTGTAAATAATATTAGTCTACAACCTGCAAGTGACTGAACTACGTAGCCCATCTCCACGGGGCACTCTGGAACTCACACTGATTCACAAGCTAATAGCTGAGTGGTGTCTGATGACCAACGCAGAATTTAGAATTCAGAGATAAACACAGCCCGAATATTCCCACAGGTCTACGGGTGAACTGGTAACCAAATGATACTACTCCAGTATTTCACCAAACTTGCAAGAATATGAAAGGAATCAACTGACTGGAAAGATAACGTATGAATAGAAGAGTTATTTCATACAAATGAAAACTTTTAAATCTACGATTTGTTTTGAATGTAAATTTATGTTGGATATGTGAATTGGTACCCTGAAATCACTTTGTGCATAAATGCAAGAATATCCACCATCTCCAAACTGAATGCTGGTAATTTGTTTGTGTGCATGTGCAATTGTAATTCCAAAATGGTTTATATGGATTAAATATGGCTTGTATGCCCGTGTGGGCTCCTCAAACCCCATAGCCCTCGTTGCCCTCGACAACAGAGGCTAGAACACACCGATATTGATACTTTAATTTCTTATCCGATGTCCTAATGACCGAGGATCACGGAGCCGGTATTCGTGATCAAGACCCTTTACCATAACTGCTTCACTATGTCCAGGTCTACAACAGCGTAGTACCTGCAAATGTGAATGTCGGATCTCGCCATGAATTCTCATTTTTTCGGGAAACATATTGTTCTTCCAGGCGGACAGAATCTACCTAAGGATCCTCCCTCCTCAGCGTGGTGTGGCCTCCGACACCAGCCGTGCAGCTGTCGTCCCTGAGGGCAGCAGTCACGCGCTGTTCTTCTCGTCTGAGTGGAGTGTGGGCAGATGTGTGGATGCAGCTGCGTCGACCTTGAAACTCCGAAATGACAACAACGTTGCAACAGCTAAGGTATCGTAGTTTGTGTCATGTTTGGAAGCTTGAGATACTCACATAGCATCGTTCATTACTTTTATTGTAATAACCCCCTACAATGCAGAGTAGCCCCTGGCTTTGGAAAGAATGCTTATAATGTTGGACCCTGCCTGGATTGGAAATGGTTTAGTTTTAGTTATTTTTGTTAGACAATGTCTGGGGTTGTGAAAAATGCTATTCAGCCCGTTCAAATCACTTCTCTGTAAAGAAGAAAACAAAAAATAAGAAATTAGTGACCTCGAAGTCACGCTAAATTTGGCATCATTTCTAATTAAAATCTCGAACAAGCTTTCATTTTATGTAATAATAGTACTCTCTAAAAGTGTTTCAGTTAGAAACTTTGACAGAACATTTTCAACATGTGTAGCGTTAAAAGAAAAAACCAAAGAATTACTAAAACTCGCGTTTTGCAGCTGTTCGTAGTTCTGCCCAATTCCGCCTAGATTTTACATACCGCATCAGAAATAGCCTACGGTAGTTCTAATTACATGAGGGAAAGACTACCACGCGAAAATCTGCTCGCAGCCGATGCAGTAAGCAGAGCTAGAACATTGGAGCTTATTTTTGGAACTTTCTTTGACTACAAATCTCTTTTAACTGTTCGTAGAAGTTGCGACTAATCCATCCTGAGATCGGAAAGGTTTTACCCGTGGAGACCAAGTTGAAGAGCCTCCTCCTGGAGGTGGAGAAACCCCTCTACAACGGAGGATCAGTCATCGCCGAGTACGTCCAAGATGACTGTCAAGTTTTGGAGAACTTTCAGGACTATTTGTGAAGATTGGCAAGTGGAATGCGATGTTAAGTAGGGTAAGTGGAATGTTTGAATTTTGATGTGCAAAATTGAGTCCGGCGTTCCTTTGGAATGTTTGTTTATACACCGGTACGTCGAATGAATGACGCTCTTATCAAATGAAGGGATGATGCTCTTATTAAAACTGTTTTATTTGCGATTGTAGGATGGCTATAACTTGAGGGATGTTCCCCCCCCCCCCCCAAAAAAAAATATAGGTGTAAAGGTGCTAATTTGCAACATGCTGGTGAAATATTTATGGAGGGCACTGTTGCCTAGAGGGCGCTGTTGCATATATGGCTCTGAACACAGTGTGACCGACCAACAGGGTTGGCTATAGAACTGCTGGTTCAAAATCTGGAAATTTTTCCCCCACGTAGAAAATTCAACTCTTTATCACGGTAAACTTTACTTCACCCCAAAGTAAAGATAACACTGTGTTAAGCGTATGCAATATTTGTGAGGAAAGAGAGCGACTCTGATTTGCAGTTTTGCAGAAATAGTTCAGTTTATGTTTTTCCCAAAGTTCACTTTTATTAATTTTCAAGCAAAGCAAGTACCACTAAGCCGCTTGACCCGACCCCCTTTTCTCTGAAACTGATTGTATCCGCACTTTAAACTTCATACCATGTTGCGGTTACACCATGAATCATGTACTAGGAGGGGATATCTCGGAAGTGACAGGAACACAATTATAATTCCCTTACTGCTGTGGGTGTTGAACAGGTGGTAATTACACTGGATGAGAACCAAACAATGGAAATAGTAAACACTGAAGAAGTGCATTATTGTCCCCCTAACAATGGTGTGGGCCTTTATAGGGCTGAACAGTGTGAAATAAACAATGGAAATGGGGCACAATTAAACCATTGTTAACAGACATTGTTTAGAGGCGCTATTTCCATTGGTAGTTTCTCATAATGTTATGATGTCAGCAATGTGCCGACAACCAGAATGCATAAGACTGATCAATGTAAATGAACACTTGGACATGATGCCCTGACCTGTTGGAATGACCCGTAAAGGTTAGAACAGCACCACCTCCACATTCTGTGAGAGGATTGGTCAATATGTGGTCACGTGGTGTTCAAGTAAAGACAAATTACAAAGTATGAAATGGCTTACATTTGACCCCCTAACCCCTTTTTTAAATACCGGTAGTAGAGATGAGTGTAGTATGCAGGGTTTCAATCAATGTTGCATGAGGGTACACAGTACATGGACAGCCTGTGTTGTAGCTCCGTGGTAGGGGGTCTACTATGCTGCTAAACGAGGGGCTGGGTGACATGAACAACCAGAGGGTGGATTTTGTGGTTGAATGTCTCTGATTCACTCTGACTCCTCGGTAACTTCTGCTTTGTTTGGGGACCCATGTTGCGTAGTTGCCCTGATGTATCATGCTAGGGATATCATGTGAAACAAACTGGATGCCTTAAAGGCCGCTATCGTGTCGATCCTGCTGTGTGAAGTAAGCTAACTCTTCTGTGGATTACTGATTAGATAACTCGCGAACAAGCACGAATTATGCTATAGCATAAACTAGCGGCCAAATGTTACACTCCTCTAAGGAACATGTGCCTTTAAGATAGGCCACACCCACTTCCACGCCCGCCTTCACACACATACCATGACACTTGACCTCAATGCAAAATTTCAGCCTCTTAGGTTGGGAAATGTTTTGTGGACCCACCGCCCAACTAACCCACAAACCAACAGAGCAACTTTAAAAAAAAATTAACTCCTTATCACAATAAACTTTTCTTGAAACCCATACCAAAAAGTAACGCCATGTTAAAAATATATATACGATATTTGTGAGGAAAAGAGGGAACCTGTGATTTCCAATTTTGCTATAATAGTTTCAATGATGTTGGATATTATTGTTTCGTTTGGCTGGTAACAAACACCCCAGCAAACATATCTTAATAGTGAATCACTGGTCCCCATGTTCTACTAGGACCTTCAGGGCCTCAACTAACCTATGGAAGTTTATATTTAGACTTACAGGTAAACCATAATTATTGTTTGCAGCTGAGTTGTGTCCGTTGAGAACCGATATATTATCAAGAGGAAGGAAGTCTATGTTAAGGTTAAACCAGTTGGAGTAGTGCGATTGCATTACACTTTGGTCAAAGAGATACTATTATCTATATACTAGTTATACATATTTCAATAAATCAGTCATGAAAAGTGATTAAATAGCATGATATTTAATTCTTTTGTTAATTATCCTTAATAGTTTATGGCTGCCACTTTGTCAATTATTGTTTCCATTTTATGGCTATTGTTGGAATTGAATAGAGCTCTATTTGCTAAATGGGTCCTTCCACCAAGTTGGAAACAATTTGTAACGATGTCCCTTGTTACGACTCGGTAAATATATCACTCGATATGTACCCTTTACTCTGGTAGTCATCTTTAGTATTTCAGTTTTTTTAAAACCATAATTCCTTTCACTGCCAGGTTTGTTTTCACAAAGGGGGTATACATTGATGGCTTTTGGAACATTCCATGCAGTTTCCGTTCCTGGTAGAACATACGTAGAGGTTATCTAGCAATACTTAGGGCAATGACTTTGATACTAGTCTAAATGTTCAGAAACTTAGCTTCTTTCAAGAAATTTAAATATTTGGAAAGCCATGTATATCTCGATTCCCAGCATGTAAACCATCAATCAGTGTAATGGCAAATTGTGTTAAAAATTAGAGGTTCCAAAAAGGGCGAGTCGTGAGACGATTTGTAGTTTGGATGTATCTGTAATACTAATAGGCCTATTATGGTATGTGTGTGCATGCTACATTGGTATAGGGGGGGGGCAGTCAGGGTCTGAAACGTTTGGAAACTTCTGTCATAAATTAGCCAAAATCTGAATGTTTGTGTTTTTTGTAGGAGATTTCTACATTTGACACCACTGCCTTTTGCACCACTGCCTTTTGCACCACTGCCTTTTGCACCACTGCCTTTTGCACCACTGCCTTTTGCACCACTGCCTTTTGCACCACTGCATTTGCACAACTGCTTTTTGCAGAAATTTGCACCACTGCATTTTGCAACACTGCATTTTTTTCCCAGTGACTAAAAAAAGCAATTTCGATTGCCCCTGTACTGTTAATCTTTTTTTAAATTATCTCCAGGTTGATTTGAAACTTCCTTGTCTTTTGGGCTATTTTTGGAACAGGATGTTTCATCAAGCATTGCCTGTGAGTTAGGGGTCGCCACTGCTGCATAGAGAGAAATACGCATGATTTACCCATTAAATGTACGCGTACCTGTTGTTTACACAGTAGCAGAATATGTTAGGTGTAGTTTGAGCTAATCAGACATCCTTGATTTACTCCTGGATCATAGAGCTAAAAAAAAAACATTATTATGACCAACCACAGTGGTAGGATATCTCTATGTGATATGAGAAGCGGATCCATTTTGTACAGGATAAACATACTCCGTTCCCTTCAATCGTCTGTCTGTCTGTAAAGGTAAGATTGTTACACAATCTATGAAAATGCTGCTGGAATGGGGAAATATTTGTGGATATATTTTAGAAATATGTGAGAAAAATAACCGAGTCGCAGTGATTTGACCTTCACTCTAGTCCAGTGAATTTGTTGACTGGTTCACCAGTCTGACGGTTCGTTCCACTCGACCACTGAACCAAGTTTAGTGATTTCATCTTCAGTGACTTGGCTTGACTGGTCCAGTGTGAGGGCTTGAAAATATCCAACGGTATAAAGCCCAGCGATTTTACTTTTTTCTTGTTTGTTTTCCAATAGTTTGGTGGTCTAACAGTTCTCTTTTAAGTTAAGAGCTCCTTAATCAAACCTTGACACCAATTTTAACTCAATTGTGTAGCACGCAGCAATTTATAGTTTATGAAATAATTGAATCTGAGTGCAGTAGTTTTACCTCCGGTCTAGTGGATTTGACATGACCTCGCCCGCCCATCAGTCTAGTAGTTTCATTTGAGTGGTTTCATTTACGCTTATTCATGTTTAAAGAGAGGACAGTGCCTTTAATAATTTGTCACACAGACACCAAACATCAGGGTATTACTTTCCAAAGCCGCTATAAATCACCAGGAATAGTTAAGACGTTTGTGAGTAGAGCAAGCT
>JAVCKS010042854.1:0-10879 GCA_032273685.1 Pteraster tesselatus
TTTGGGATATGCATTATATCTCTGGAAATAAAAATAACCAAAGAAATTTGTTCGTGCGTTTATATTTTTGTTGAGTGAATATCAAAATATAGCCCGTTCATAACACTAGACTGAAATATGTTCAGTCTAACGCCCCTCTGCCGGGCAAGCGACGAATAACAAGGCCTTTTTTTCCACTCCTGGCTCTGGTAGATGCAGATCACAAGTTTGTGTGGATCGAGCTTGGTGGAAAAGAACGCATGTCAGATGCTAGGATATCGGGCGACTCTGAGCTGTTCAACGGCCTGGAAGAGGAAGCCCTAGGACTCCCCCCCCCCCCCCACCACCCTGCCCCCTACCTGCAAGCCGCGATGACCGCCAAGACATGCCCTTCTTTATCCTGTGTGATGACGCCTTCGCACTCAAGAACTACCTCATGACGCCCTACAGCAGAAGAGGGATGTCCAGGGAGGAGGGGATCTTCAACTACAGACTCTCACGGGGGAGAAGAGTGGTGGCAAATGCCTCTGGTACCCTTTGGATGGCATCTTTAAAAGGCTCCAAACATACTAGTAAAAGCAAGTTGGCAGTAAAGATGTGCTCTCTTCAAATGTAGATCGCTGAATAAAGCGCATTCAATCTTGTCCGGTATATATATGGGCACGAGAACTCGTAACAGAAATCGAAAAAGCGTGACTACTCGTATCCGCTCGCATCTACTCGCATCTACTCGTATCAACTCGTATCTACTCGTGAGTCCATCGTGTCAGGTCGTGAGCAATGGTACCCAACAGAGCGTAACAGATCGTGACAGATCGTGGGAGATCGCAGCGCATCTCAACAGAGCGTGGTGTCTGTCTTGTCCAAGGTTGATCATCCCAATCACCACGATTTGGAAGCACGATTAGATGCAATCTGTCGCGATTTGTTACGATTCAATACGATCTGATGCGATGATCACCATTGAAAATTAAACGTGTTGATCGTAGAAAATGTTTGAACCGTCCAAAAATGTCGCGTCACGATTTCAATCGTGGCGCGAATCGTGATAGTGGGAACCTAGCATAAACTATATTAAAAAATAATTTATAATATTTAGGTTACAATATGCACTGCATACGAAAATAATAAACATTAATGATTTCAGATACAGGATGGACGGTGAGAATAGCATACGAATAACAATTTTACCTGTTAAATCTCCCTGACATATGACCCCAGCATCGTTTGCATGTGAGCAGGTGTTCTCGCTGACTCTAATGTCGTGACAACTGAACAAATCAGTTTCATCCCCTGAGCACTGTACATAGTATAACAGGGAAGCAACACGACCTTCACCATAAAGGGTTTTACGTGTTGCTGCAAGAGCACCGGAATAGCCAAGCCAACGACATGCAACATGGGCATCATTCAAGTCCCAATAGTAGTCACATATTGTACCCCATCGGCCACTGATGTAAACTTCAACACGGCCATTGTAGGGTGATGATCCATTCACAAGACGAATATCTGTATTGGACAGCAAACAGAACAACATTATTTACATAAGCATTCGACTGATAAATCAAACAAGATATGTTGGTATAATAATGGCCTACAATTACAAAAACTATATAACTGGTTACGAGTCGGTTATTAATAGAAAATACACATTAAGTGAAAAGGGAGCCAAGAGAAAGATAATCCAACAGCAGCCTCAGCAGCCGACTCCATTCATCTGCACCACAAGCAGCAAAGATTGTACTCTCGTTAAAATAGGCCCCATATTACGAACAGCATATAGTAAAACCTTATTGCGGAGCAGGGTATAGAGAAAAAGCCAAAAGATTCCCCCGCATCTGCAGACAATATATAGTGGTGAGAAAAACATCGTCAGTGGTAACATTACAAAATGTTAAGAACAGCTGATGTATTTTCTTAGATACTCTGGTTCTCCGGCTTAATTCCAGACCGGGCTCAGCACTGTCCGTCGGCATAGTCGGCTTGGCGGATAACCGATTCGACGGCGGGGCCGACTCAGCGGCGGGACCGACTCGGCGGCGGGCTGCGGGGCTCGCAAGCGATTTGTTTCCCAATTGGAATAACATTCTAATGAATCACAATGGTTCTATTGAGTTCTACCAATACATGTTGGAGAAAGGGTTGAGTGGATAAACTGGTAAATGCCTATGTATATTGTTTTAAACTGTATGGTTTGCAGATGGGGCCTAAGCCTAAATATAACAAAATACGGGATACGCTTGAGTCAGATTAACAAATTATAGGGCTTTGTGCCCCTGTATAGTTTGGGAAATTGTGTTACTGATGTCCCCCTGTCCTTCTCCAAGTTAACAAATAATCTCCGTAGTGTGCCAGTGAAGACAAGACGAGACACCAAATTCAGAACATGTTGTATAATTGTGCTCATGATGTTTGTGAGTTTGAATATTCTGCAGATTTCCACCTCATTTCAATATTGCTTAAGTTCTGGACTATCAATTTGGTATATAATAAAAAGTGGGTGAGATACCGTTGTGACCTAAGATCGGATAATTATGTTAAAGGTTTGTCCGATGAGAAAATGTGTCTACAAATCCAGTGATAGGCGAGGTTTAATTGAGTACTATATATTGTGTGTCATACATAAATTTCCCTTTCCCATGGCCTTTGTTTAATCGCGGGCTATATTTACTACCGGTACCTTATCTCTATTATATAAATTCAACAATCTTAGTCTCCATAGCATACAGCCTAAGAACAATATATACCTGTTAAATCTCCCTGACATATGACCCCAGCATCGTTTGCATGTGAGCAGGTGTTCTCATCGACTCTAATGTTTTGACACCCGAAGAAATCAGTTTCATTCCCTGAACACTCCACATAGCGTACCAAGGAAGCAACACGACCTTCACCATAAAAGGCATTATGTGTTGCTGCAAGAGCACCAGAATAGCCAAGCCAACGACATGCAACATGGGCGTCATTCAAGTCCCAGCTGCGATCACATATTGTACCCCATCGGCCACTGATGTAAACTTCAACACGGCCATTGTAGGGTGATGATCCATCTACAAGACGAATATCTGTATTGGACAGCAAACAGAGCAACATTATTTACATAAGCATTCGACTGATAAATCAAACAAGATATGTTGGTATAGGGCCTACAATTACAAACAAACATATGTATATAACTGGTTACGAGTCGGTTATTAATAGAGAATAGACATTTATGTGAAAAGAGAGCCAGGAGGAAGAGAATCCAACAGCAGCCTCAGCAGCCGCCTCCATTCATCTGCACCACGTGCAGCAAAGATTGTATTCTCATTCAAATAGGCCCCATATTACGAAGAGCATATAGTAAAACCTTATTGCGGAGCAGGGTATAGAGAAAACGCCAAAAGATCCCCCCCCCCCGCATCTGCAGACATTATATAGTGGTAAGAAAAACATCGTCAGTGGTAACATTACAAAATGTTAAGAACAGCTGATGTATTTTCTTAGATTCTCTGGTTCTCCGGCTTAATTCCAGAGTAACTGCGATCCGCCACCGGGCTCACCACTGTCCGTCGGGACAGTCGGCTTGGCGGATAACCGATTCGACGGCGGGGCCGATTCGACGGCGGGCCGGTTTGGCGGCGGGCTCCGGGAATCGCAAGCGATTTGTTTCCCAGTTAAAATCACATTCTAACGAATTACAATGGTGCTATTGAGTTCTACCAATACATGTTGGAGAAAGGGTTGAGTGGATAAACTGGTAAATGCCTATGTATATTGTTTTAAACTGTATGGTTTGCAGATGGGGCCTAAGCCTAAATATAACAAAATACGGGATACGCTTGAGTCAGATTAACAAATTATAGGGTTATCTGCCCCTGTATAGTTTGGAGAATTCTGTTACTGATGTCCCCCTGGCCTTCTCCAAGTTAACAAATAATCTCCGTAGTGTGCCAGTGAAGACAAGACGAGACACCAAATTCAGAACAGGTTGTATAATTGTGCTCATGATGTTTGTGAGTTTGAATATTCTGCAGATTTCCACCTCATTTCAATATTGCTCAAGTTATGGACTATCAATTTGGTATATAGTAAAAAGTGGGTGAGATACCGTTGTGACCTAAGATCGGATAATTATGTTAAAGGTTTGTCCGGTGAGAACATGTGTCTACAAATCCAGTGATAGGCGAGGTTTAATTGAGTACTATATATTGTGTATCATACATAAATGTCCCTTTTCCATGGCCTTGAATTAATTGCGGGTTATATCAACTACCCGTAACTTATCTCTATTATATAAATTCAACAATCTTAGTCTCAATAGCATACAGCCTAAGAAAGATATATACCTGTTAAATCTCCCTGACATATGACCCCAGCATCGTTTGCATGTGAGCAGGCGTTGTCCTCGACTCTAATGTTTTGACACCCGAAGAAATCAGTTTCATCTCCTGAGCACTCCACATAGTCCAACAAGGAAGCAACACGACCTTCACCATAAAAGGCATTATGTGTTGCTGCAAGAGCACCGGAATAGCCAAGCCAACGACATGCAACATTGGCCTCATTCAAGTCCCAATAGTAGTCACATACTGTACCCCATCTGCCACTGATGTAAACTTCAACACGGCCATTGTAGGGTGATGATCCATCTACAAGACGAATATCTGTATTGTACAGCAAACAGGAACGTTATTTACATCATCACTGGCTAAAGACCTTTGGCTAGATAATTTGGTGAAGGCTATAATTATATGATAGTGTGGTCAGTTTTAAAAAAGCACAACAATAATTACCGAAAGCAAAAGCAAAAAACCACGAAACAGAAAGATGTCCATAAGAAAAACACAACCGAACTGAACAGCTGTAGTTATGGGGTGTTCATGTGTATGTATGCCTATTACAAGAACTGGTTAACTTCATTTTGCAATGCCACTAAACTAATCGCCGCAACTTCTTAGTTTAGACGTGTATTAGGCAGGTATACCAATTAGCCTGTACACGTGCTTGTTAAACATGTAGGCACACTTCAGCAAATTACATTTGTTTGCCATAAAAATCAATAGCATGCATGCGGGGAGATTAACTGGCTTCATTTAAGATACTTCATAAAGAATTGGACACCTACTACAATTGTCTGATTTTTCCCATGTATGTACCCAATGAACAAATTACATTGTTATTGCAGTGATCACAAAGAATATATACACGTGGGCCAACAATTTAAACGATATTTATAAATAATTGGTAATATTTAGGTTACAATTTGCACAGCGTATAAACATAATACACATGAATCATTTCATATACTGGACGGTAGTAGTGTAGATAGTCTTGATTAGGCAGGACAATATAATATTATTCGTGAGCTAATAACAATGGGGTGTTATGCATAATTTAAACAAAGGATTGACGGTTATAGAATAGGGAACAGTAGGCGCTATTACAAAGGAGATATAATTGGTATTGGCGGGTTACAAAGGGATGAAGATTACCGATAAAGGGACGATGGGTATCATCATAAAGGGAGCGATAATTAGAATAGGTGGTACAACAAAGGCTGAAGGTGAAACTTTAGGGGACAATGGGCTACGGTGAGGAATGGGCCTAATTTAAATGGGCGGTGTTACAAAGGCGAAAAAGGTAACAATTTACTGGACAATACGGGATCATTTACAAAGGATAGATAATTGGTATTGTCGGTAGTACAAAGAAACTAAAGGTGAAACTTTAGGGGACAATACGGACCATTTACAAAGGTTAAACTTAACTGGACAATGACGAAAATAGGCTAAGGCCACCCTGAGTCGAATTAAATTTGTTGGTCCAAAGATTATCTGGATGATATGATCAGGAATATCGATTTCCATTAACTGATCAACCATACGTTCTAGAGATATTTGGTTGGTATCAACGGATGATTTTGCATCGAGTAGTAAGTTTATACGCACATACTTCAAATGATTTGTAATTTCTTATTCTTGGTTTATTAGTTTGATTCTTATAGATAGAAAATTGTATACTAGCAGCTCAATAAATAGCAGCTCATTTTACGGCAACATGATATTCAATCCCTTTTTGGAAAATGTGGTGGTTCTGAAAAGAACCGTTTTGTTTGTTTGTTTTTCGTTTAAAGAGTAACGAAAAACGGGTCGCCTCCTCTGATACCAGTGAGCTAGATGTAAGATAGAAAATTGCCGTGTATCTTGGCGAAAGAGTACTACGATACTGACAGTGTAGTCTTTGCAGATAGACCCGGTCAGTGCAGTCCTCCCCTGGGTGATTATCTGGGAGAGTTGACTAACGAAATCATCCCTAAAGATGATAATTATGTCCAATGCGTATATTGGATACGGGTAAACTTGCTGTAAGGTTAGAGGGTTTACTCTTAACTCTTAAGATTGCACAACAAATCAACTGTAATTCTGTAGTAAACATGGTCAAGAATGTTGATGAATCACGCATAACTGTCACGAATTCAAATAGCATAGATAGGGAACCCAAAACAAAAACAATTTAGACAAAAACGCTCACAAAAGAACACAGAATATGCTATAACAAAGAGTCGTTCTCGATAATTATAACCCGGTACCGTACGGCTACAAACCCACATAAATTACGGCTCATCATTCGCTTACATACCACTTTATCACATACAGTCATGGAGAGCACACACGTCAAAAGGTCTCTGTAACACCATTCCGTTTAATAGTTAATTTGGTAGTTAGATGCATTATCGTTATTTTATCGCTCGTGTTTGAGGAGGAACCGTCGTTATGGGATGAATTGCAAGTATTGCGGAAATATCTGCACTTTGACCACGCCCACAAGATTCAACCGGTATCAGCCACACTCTCTCAACCCGCATCGGCCGTGAGTGACTCGTTAAATTATACGTTGATGAAACGCCAGGGACGTCGACTGCGGACGACAAAGACGACCTCACGCCACAAATTCCCAGAAGCGTTCCGAAAACACTACAGCGAAAGGCTAAATTACTATAATGGATAGTTTAAAAATATTATTATTATTATTATAATTACATCATTATTTATATAGCGCCTTTTATTATTTTATAGCGCAGTTGGGAAGCGGAGATATTAGAAAGGAGTGAGCAGCAATGGTCCATGCGTGATATAATAAGAGCTTGGACAGCTGTCTGGCAGCTTGCTGAGTTAGGTACTTCCGTGCTCGGCCGATATTGAGAAGGTGAAAGTTGCATGCTTGGATCTTTTCCGACACCTGATCGTGCATATTTAAATGCTGATCAAATATAACCCCAAGGTTACGAACTGTTGAACCTGGTTCGATTTGCGAGTCGACAGCTAATAGTGTAGAGTTGCCAAATAAACGGAGCTGATATGGCGATTGGAGGTTGATGACCTCCGTCTTGTCCTGGTTCAGCTAAAGATAGTTATTGGACAACCATGCTTTGACTGCGCTAATACATTGTGACAAAGTGTTCCGTGCAAGATCCCAAGAATCAACGCATGAAGGATCATATGATAATAACTGGAGGTCGTCCGCATACTTATAGTAGTGAACGCCGTGAGACTCTATCGCTGAGTCCGGCCTGCGAGGTATACCTTAAACCATGCCAAGGCAATGCCGTCAATACCAAACTGTTACTTAAGTTTACTTATAAGGTAGCATGGTTGATTGTGTCAAATGATGCACTAAGGTCCAAAAGGACCAATAGCACAGCACGTGAGTTGTCAAGATGACCAAGTAAGTCCGATTGTACTTTAAGTAGTGCAGTTTCGGTGGAACGATGCTTCTTGTAAGCAGATTGATGTATTTCTGATAATTTGTTATAATCAAGATGTTCATTCAATCTGTTGAATACGAGACGCTCCATGACCTTACCTAGGAATGTCAAATTGAACACGGGACGATAGTTACTAAGGATCACCGTGTCCAGAGTAGGTTTCTTCAGAAGAGGTAGAACGACGGCTTCACGAAGTGTGGTACCTTCAGTGAAAGTATCATTGACGATTTTAGTGGGGAGTGGAAGGTGGACGGTTAGAGTCTTTTTTAACAGCCAAGTGAGTAAGGCATCCAGTATGCATGTCTTGTTTGGAGCCCGGGAGGTTATTTTCCCCAGTTCGTCACGGTAACAGTCGAAAAAGATGTCAAGGGTGACAAGACACGGCGCTCAGTAACGTTATGACGATATTGGCGTTATGACATGGTATAGAAGTAGGGAAATTGTTTACGATGGAAATGTTGCAAAGGGTTCGAATATTATCGATCTGGTTAACGATACGCTTCGTGCAAAGAGGGAGTTGATCCTACACGATGTGAATATTTTGCACGTGGTTTGGCGGAAGGAAATGTGCCCAAAAGTGTTATTAGTAATGAAAAACGGCGAAATGTTGTCAGACGGCGCAAACAGAGCGAACTTACAGAAAGAAACGCTCTCCCTATCAGGGTTACTAAACGTAGGATCAAGTCCACTCCTGTTAACTTTAGAAAACGTCTTCTCTGGAAAAATAATGTTTTCTTTAGGGGCGACTACATATTCTGCTGTGTATAAATTGGTGTAGAGTTTATGTTTATAACCATTGGTTAACATGTACTATGTATTATTATTGTTATTATTAGTTGTAGTAGTTGGATAAGTGTTTGGACCAAAGGTAACAAAGTGAAAGGAATACAATCTACTGTAAATAATTTATTGAGGATTACTTTGTAATAAATATCATTATTATCCGTATCAGACAACTGAGCTGTGGTTTTACAAAATCACATTCCCTCGTTTTTAATGCTAACTGGGCCAAGCGGGCAATAATTTCTTATATTACCCTCTCTCGGAAAAGCCTATGGCTTTTACGTGTTAAAAAAACGGTGCATATACTCTGGTCAATAATTATATTATTTTCCATTTCCCATTGGTTTACGTTTAAACGTTAAATAGTGGGTATGTATGGGCTGCTCTTAACATTTCCTTGTTTGCTCTAGATGTCTGATGTGGATAATAATAATTTGACTGGATCCTTTTGGGAGATACGACATATGTTGCCCTCACTAGACAGATATTGCCCTCGTCTTCGACTTGGGAAATATGAATCTAGTTCAGGCAATATATGTCGTATCCTCCTCAAGGCCAGTCAATATTATTATTATTATTCCATGTATGTATATAAATAAGACTGTCTCTTGATACACTTATTACAAATTATTTTGTTTACCACCAAATACTACAAATTATCCCAACGGGCTACTACACAAGGTTGTTTTCCTACAAACGTGTCTACAAATTAATTCTAAATCTAATACTGGTACATTAACGTCATATTTTTCTTCGATAACATCCTGGACTAAAACATCATTCACTAGAGGGTCATCCGTAAAAACTTATAATATTTTAAACATATAATATGTCTCTACATCTATTAAGACAGTCGAAAAGACAATACTGTCCGCATACGGTACCGAACGACTGCAGACGTTTTGAATTCAAAATATAATCGTGACTATTTTTATTCAGAAAGCTTTTAAAATACGGTCCGTATAACTCGGGGGCTTGAAATTCGAAATTGAAGTTCCAGACGTAAATTTCTGCGTTTGACCAATTTCAATGTGATCCACCCGAGAGGTAGGGAGACATATCAAACGCAAACAGAATGTAACACGATTCGTAATCGTTTCTATCAATCTTGGTACAGTGTATTTATGCTAGAGAAAAGTGTCTGATAAGCTAACATGGACGCCTTGCTCGATCCTGAAAACGTGGGCTGTAGAGGCCGCCACGAGGTCTGTTCGTTGTCCACGTACAGACCCAGGAAATTTATATCATAATGCTTAAAATTAAAAGGGTTTTTATTATAATCCTCGTTGAATACCGTATTGTCTACAACTCCAATGACCATCCGCTTAGGAGTCTGACCCAAAAACTTTTCACGTGTAAAAGATTGATTTCCTTGAGATATGAAAAACGTCTTAACTTTACGTAGTGGGTATACTTGGCCGTATGATTCTATAGCGTGTTCGCATGACCTAATGCTACTGACGGGTTACAAACACTTTTCCAGAGCTGCATCAACGATCTTAACTCTGTAATTACGGTCAGCGTAGGGGGTTGAACAATTTGTTTCCCCCTCCGGCTTGATTTCTGTCGTAACCCATCATCAGTACAAAGACGGACGACCTATACGAAAATGTAGTAAGGTGGTGAGTTTCCCACGTTGAAATGACACTTTATCGGCTGTGTCGGTATTTATATCCATGTGAATGGTCTCGAAATTTGTAATGTTTACAGGTACGTAATGAGGAGTGACGAAAGTATGACCCACAGTATCACCCTGCACGATTCCCGAAGTATGTACGGGAACGATTCTTAACAACGGAGCACTCACATCTTCAAGTAGTTGGATTTTGAACGATGTCGCAGTATACGTACATTTCGTAAAAACCATTGTTCATGTCAGCAGGTAGATGTCCAATCATAGTCTCATCAATCATATTATCTCCTAACCCCATCATTAAGTACAGTTCGTCATACAAAGTATTGCAGCAACCTGGGCCTATCCTTACTCGAACTGTTCCTGTATATATATCCATACTGAGACGTATTTTGGTACTCAACTTCTTCAATTGATCACTTACGCCATCCACGATTTCCTTAAAGGATGTGTACAACATTGGTAAGGTTAAAAATAAAAAAGTTCACAAATTTACAAATAACTTACTTGGTTTACAGAAGGTGATAGTGAAAAACTTCCCTTAAAATATTATTCCATGAAATGCTTTAGTTTTTGAGATAGTAAAACAAAACACTTTTATCACGCGTGATTTTACGGCTATTTTTTTTTACATTTCGTTGAATGCTAAACGTGTCACGAAACCAGCCTATTCTCGTAGCCACCGTCACTTATAAGTAAGGCTTTTAAGCAAAGGCGCACCGTATATGAACGGCTCA
>JAVCKS010042865.1:0-10877 GCA_032273685.1 Pteraster tesselatus
ACAATAATTATGAGACATTATGTGATAATGTGACAATAGTTATGAGACATTATGTGATAATGTGACAATAGTTATGAAGCTATTCTGTATTGTGATAACAATTATTCAGCCATTATGTAATGAGACAATAATAATGAGCGATTATGCAATAATATATATTCCATGTGGTAGTTGGAATACATTCAGAGTTTGACCTTTTGCATTCAGTTGTGTGCAATCTTTAGCATAAAATTGGCTTCAGTAAATAATGAATGAGTTTGTATTTTGTTCTTTTGGCCTCTTCTATACTGTAAATTTGTTACCATACTGCGTGCCGTTGGATGAGCCTGATATTCTGTGTTGGAACATGAACTTTGAAGTTGGATTGGGTGAGTTTTTGCCGGTATCATTTTGAATTGTTTGTTGTAATTGAAGCCCCCTTGTTACAAGGGAAATAATTGTGATAAACTTGATGGGAGCCCTCGAACTGACTCTCAATGTGAGATTGTTACAAACTGCTTCCATGGCAAGACAGCCTAACTCGAAAGATGACATGTTGAGAAAATCGAGTTAACATTGTGAACACTTTGGACAAAAACCAACCTGTCTTAAAGTTAACTCTTGTTTGACCATAACAAAAATCAACATGGTGATTTGAATACATTTGGAAGGCAAAGCACTCTCTCAGACTTACAAGGTTTTGCTCAAAAAAAGACAAAGTGTAAATGATTTTAATTCGGAGATAAGCTGTTTTGCCATAGCAATATTAAACAGGGGTAAAGCGTAAAAATAGGCCGAGATAGCTAGGACATGCCTATCATCAAAACCATTCAATGTATGACTTTTAAAAAACTTTCAGAAATTAAAAAAGGTCCTCAATTTACCCAGTTATTTACCAAATTTTATGGCAGTTTTGCCGTGCTGGATTTTCTCGATCAGCCTTTTTCCAGACCAACGTACATTCTAGCATGTGTGAGCAAAATATCTGGGTACAACTTGAAAATGAAGTTTCTGAATCTTTTTTAATAATCACTAAATATCTTCACAATACTCTCCCTTAAAAAAACAAACCTACAATATTAATTGTTCTATTAATTGTATTCTACTCAACAACAGAGGAAGGTTATAGTTTTATAGGGTGGAAAACACCGTACAAATGGCAAATTATTCACAAAATGTCTTTGCAAAACAAATACCTTAAATGTTCATTTTTAAATAGTGAAAACAGAAAAGAGAAACATGTTTACGTTTTTCATTTGCCTAGATACGAGTTCAATATATGCATCCGCAATATTCTGTAGCCCTGCTAGGGTGTAGCCACTACCATGGTACCAAGGTCAATTGTACCATCAGCCATTATTCATATTTGACATAAACGCCAGCCCGTACTGACAATGCTAGGCATTCATGACATCACACAGTGTATAGTGTTTAGAAATAGATTGTACACTACATGTACTTTGAAATGGTGTCATTGATTTCCTCGTAACTGAACTATGTTGGTTGTTCTGCTTAAAACCACACAGCAGCAGGATTGCCTGCCTTGTCCTTGTTCTGAAACCATTGTCATTATTCCCACTGATGTCAATAATTTTACTTCATATACAAATAACAAACCTGGCCAGATGTATAATAAGCAGTGTTGGCATTCCTCTATCCAGAAATAAGTTGTTAACGGTAGGCCTATGGCACTCAAAACACAGTTCTAAATAATTGTAATGGTTACAACAAATTTGTAATTACACTGCAGGAGATTACAGTTGTACGTACATGTATGTAGACCTCTCCAGGGATGTGCCTAGTGGGAGCCACGTCTCCCTCTTTTCAAACCATTGCATGCCCCATGAGCTTGGGGGTACATGTAACATACAGAATTGAACAAGTTTCTTTTGTAATGCCCTCCCCCCCTCTTAACATTCTTGGGTACATTGCTGTATAAGGTCTATATCTAAGTTTTCCTTGAAATTTGAGAATGAAATCGATGTCTTTCTGCACAATATGAAAAATACAATTAATTTCATGTAAATGTATAGTTGTAATAAATCATGCCCCAATTTGGGCGAATGACCCATTTGCAAAACAAATTTATTTCAATAGAATGTTAGTATAGGGATATGCACATGCACTAGGCCCAAACCGCCTATAAAAGCTCATACTGCAGTTTCAAATTTCATAATTTAGTCAAATCCTAATGCTTTAGCACACCTCACTACTAAATTCTTCAGCCAGCATTTCTTTGACTAGAGCTCTCATGACAATACGCCCCCAGGGGTTTATGATAAGCATCTAAAACAATGGAACAAAAGCAGTTACAAAGGAGCTTATCACATAATAGGATGAGCGTACAGGGAATAGTTGATGTTGATCGGTCAGTAATGTGAGGTCTGGCAAGGGACTTGAACTTCTTTTATTGGCAAGAGATTAAAATGTGACCCGCTCGTGAGAAAAGGTTACCCTAAAGGATATGTACAACATCTGTTAATTGTCAAAGACCAGTATACTTTGCATATTCCAACATATACATGTAATAACAAACCTGTGAAAGTTTAGGCTCAATCGGTCTTTGGAATCGGGGAAAATAACGGGTAAAATGACCATGGTTTTGTGATACGTTTAGCATTCAATGAAATGTAAAAACAAAAAAGTCGTTGTTATCACGCATGATAAAAGTGTTTTGTTTTACTCATTTCTCAAAAACTAAAGCATTTCATGGAATAATATTTCAAGGGAAGTGTTTCACCTCCACCTTCTGTAAACCATGTAAGTTATTTGTGAACTTTTTTATTTTCAACCTTACCAATGTTGTACAAATCCTTTAAGCCTCATGCTATTCCATTTCTGCCAGACATCTGATCTCCTCTGTGACGTACATGTAATATGGAATACAATGGGAATCAGTGACATACCCTGGATAGGGGAGCTGTTACACTAAGCAATTTGTTCAATACCCCCCCAGCTCAATAGGGCATACCATCGTACGTCACGGATGTAAATCCCAATTCTTCAAATGTCAGCAGATATGCTTTTTAGCTAAATGGTCCTCAGAGTTGTGAGTCAAATATATGTTGAAATAAGTAAAAAATGTGTAAACTGTAATAAAACAAATGACGTGTTTAAATCGCATTTTTCCCCATAAGTATAATTTTGACAAATAAAGAAATGTGCATGGAATTGCAAGAGAAAGAAGACTGTTTTTACTGTCTCAAATTTATTTGTCTAAAATAAATATCTACAGTACAGATGACAATTTCTTGTTTATTAATATGTACATAAATTATTGACAAGAGTGTCACTTTGCAAAGATTATTATAATTATACCACATCAAAGGGGAACACTGTCATCTGAGAAGCATTGCTTGTGTGCCAGCATCGATCAGCCGTGATGTTTGATATCTCTGCATGTATTACCATATCTGCCAATTAGCCCAACTCCTAGTCAGGGCCATTGAGATTAGACAGCGATGTATCTTTGGTTGATCGACTGCCCAGTCGAATCCACAATAACAACGAATTGGAAAATGGCTGCCAGAGCATTTGTCACCGATTTTTTTTTTTACTTCAGATGAGAGTATTGATACATCTGTTTATGCAAATATCTAAAAAATAAAAATAACTAAAATTCGCACATTATATAAATCTTATTTATAAATATAATTTAATTGTGATTCTGGTTTTAAGTCTAATTATTATTAACAATGTAGTAAAAGGCAACAGATCAGCCTCAGTGTATTAATATACATGTAAGTAGAAAATGTACTTGAAATCGCTTAATGTGATCCAGTCCTGCCAGTTAGATCGTCAACATGCCAGTGCGCATTTCAACGCACACACGCCCTCAATTCCCTTCCGTACGACTGTGTATACACACGCCTTTGTGCATCCACCGCCACGCACATTCTCCAAAACTACATTTCAGCCCCAAATTCACAAAACGTTTTCCTTTTTTCCTGTTTTATTCCCAGTGTTTTTTTTTCTCTAGAAAGTTGTTCAGAACCACCACGTGCCTGCCAGAAAGTTTCAGGCCAATCAGAGGGAAACTGAAGGAGGAGTTGTGTTATTTACAAAGTTAAGCGGAATTGTAGTATAGATTAAGGCACGATACAAAAGTTTGGAAACAGATATTGGTGCATTTGTGCTGCAAAAATTTACAATTTAACTGATTCCTGTATTACTCTGTTAATTAAGACAGGGCTACCGGTAGATTAAAAGGCATATACATGTGTACAAAATTAACTTCCAAGTGTACATATTTGCAAGATTTAATGTATGTACAGTCAGTCTAGTCAGTTTATCCCGAGCCTAGTGCTTAACTCCGGTTCCCATAGCAGGAAGCAACTGAGAGTATTACTCCCCCTGGATGGGATGCTAGTCCATCGCAGGTTGACCCCTGACATGCTAGATTCACAAACAATTTGCCAGTACCCATTCATACACCATAGAGGCACTTAATTAAGAGTAAAGTCTTGCCCAAGAACTCACGGTAGGGGCCTCGAGAGTCCGATGCACTAACCACTAGTACTTGGGTTAATAAATTTGTTTGCAAACTTGTTTGTCCATTTTAAGTTAAGTTATCATTTTTGGGGTAACCTACATGTACAATGTACTATGATGAGTTTTATGTTCACTACAGTCTTACAATCACTAAGATGAGAAATGACACTAGCCTACACGACGTCATATATGATCTGTACATACTGTACATGTACCGGTACTGCACGCCAAATTGATTATTTGCAGTGTTTTGTGTATACATCAGATGTAAATTCCATGTCAATTCAAGTATACACAGGGGCTTACGTGAGTATTGTATGCAATATGCATTTAGGCCTACTGACAACATGTATGTGTGGTTGTGTAGCCAGGTGCTTTTATGTACAGTGCACACATACATAAATATATGTTACTGTATGTAGGTTGTAAATATGACCTGCTCTGTAAAATGAGTGACAATTTAAGAAAATAGAACTGCTGCATATTGCTTACTTGCTGTGATGACCTGGAGTATAAAAGATGTTAAAATCAGAGCAGCCTGATGTCTCGATCCTAGCAGAATCTTTCATAGAACAGGTCACATACATGTACAGTAATGCACTCTTCAAACTTAAATATTAAAAATAAACATGATAATGGTTGAGACTTACTTAAAAAGTCTCACAGAAAATAAACCATAATGAATTTGTTTTGTTTCTTGGACAATATAGCGTCCATTATTTAACACAAATAGTACTTGTTCTTGATGACTAAATCTGCATGGCTTTTTGGTCCACCTAGGGTAATAATTCTCAGTGATTTTTGACAAGGTATACAACCCTATAGAGTTAGATAATGATATGATAGCATTGCAGAAGCTTTTTGTGTTATCAGGGTAAGACATCTACATGTGTATGATGCAAACTGTACTTCAATTGAGCATTTCTTTTGATCAGTTAAACATTATTGAAATTTGTCTCACCTTTTGTTAGGATCATTGGCCTCTCAACAAAAAGTGCTAAACATGACTAGGTTGAAAGGTATGTTATAGGTGATCATTATTCCCCTCGGATGGTACCTGGTGGCCACTAATTCAACTTCAAGCGCTTAACCCTCTAGGGACCACACTCTATCAGCATTATTAATTTAGTTTACGGGTTAAGATTGATGTCACATGGAACATCATTGGCAATATACATAGCACTTAGCAAAAGCGATTCCCCAATAATAATGTTCGTTAAATTCAGTTTGACGGAATGGTTCTCCGATTTCCATTCAGCCAAAAAGGCACACAACTGGAATATACATGTATACAAAATATAAACAGTTAATACCATATGTGACAAGTTTCATCACAAAATCGTTGAACTACTGTAACTGTAGTGATATCGTCATTAAAGGGTTGGATTAATATGTTAGAAACAAACGATATTATAGAGCCTACGTGAATGTCTCAAACACTGTATAAATTTTGTACATGATATTCTATTCTTTACCGAGTGTCTTTCTACACATTGAAAATGGCTTGATTTAGATTTTGCGACTGGAAACTCACCAAGGGCTACTGTAATTGTAAATATGTACCTTATAACAATTTTACTGTGATGTTTACACGCATAATACAAGCAGCGAATTAAATACACCCAGCAAATTACATGCGAGTCTGGGATTCCCAAGGGGGTAGTTTTGAGATTACTGAAGAAATACAAACTTTCAATCCTAATTTATCACATGTGCTAACTTGCTTTTATGGAATTGCCATAAAAATGGCATAACATGATTTACAGTCGACTTAAATTTTCTTCAGGAATAATAGCATTTTTCTCAGAATCATGTTTATGTTTGGTATTTAAACAAATTTATGTACATGTAACTCGACAAAACATAGGTCCTATCAACATGAGTTTTTAAAAGCTATACATGTAGATGCTATTTTTAACATTAACACTGACATGTGACTCATGTCACGTACCAGCTATTAGTGGGCTATTTGTTCTAAGCATGTACCAGTAGGTACATGTATGCATCCAACCCGGGTATAACACTTTTTTAATACGAAGCAATTCATCTTAAAATGCAATGTTATTGAAATCATTTTTTCTAATTTGTAATAGTGTTTTATCACGAGGAATTTCCATTGTCATCTTACCGATCACTGTTGGTAATAGATCCTTCTTGAATGGGCATTTTTCAGGCCAAAGACCCCTTAGCTGATAGAGAGACGGAGCCGGGACCCCTACTACATATGTTGTGTATGCTTGTATTATCAAACAATAATTTGGCAGCCCCCCCCCCCCCTAGCAGTACCTCATGAGGACCCATGCCTCAGAGCGTTACATCATGAGGCTGCATCCTCACTCCAGATTTACTCGACTTAGCCGACTTACTAGACAGCCCACTCCTTGTGCTGCCCCCTTCGTCATCTCCCTCCCTGCTGCCAGCCTGTTGGCTCATTCGTTCCCTCCGGGACTTGACCGTGGCGTAAGGGGATTCCGGTAGTGCATCACCATTGGACCTCCGACTCACCGAGTTGCCCCCGTTGGACTGTGGGTGTTCGCGGTTGCTACGGCGATCCATGGACCCAGCACTACCATTCTGCTCCCTGGTTGGGTACCCTGTATCCCCTGAAGCTGTTGGATAGCCACTGACTGACGGTTTCTTTCCATTAGCCATGTTACCACCTATAATGGTATGGAGACATCCATATTAAATATGTACACATGTGGCTGGTTGTCGGGGAACCTGGTCAAAGTCGCAGCGATCCATTTAAAACAGCCCGCAAAACAACTTTTAGGGGGAAAATTGTTAGAATTGCATATACATGTACAGGAGATGTATTCTATTCATATACATACCAGTATTTAAAGATATTCTAAGCCGAGAACCTACATGTAAAGTACATTTTTCTCATATTTTCAGAGCAGTGTTGGTGAAAGAAACAATCTCTGAAACCATGACAGAAATTACTGGAAACGAGGCATAAATGTATAACTTCACCCTATAGGCAATTTAGTTTTGCTGGAAAGCTTTCAATTTACATACATGTAGGGGTATCAAAGTCTTATAATAAGCAATACATATACCATACCATTGGAAAGTTGGAGAATTAAAAAATACAAATACCCCAAAAAATGTTTTACTTTGTCTGAGTTTCATGAGAACGGGTCAACTTTTTAGGACAGTTTTAAAAAGTTTGCACCACAATTTAAAGTTTTTTATCTTGAGAAATAATTTTAAATGAATACTTTGGTAGCTTAATTTGCCTTTATTATCAGGTATAAATAATATATCGTACTTGGGTGACAACACTTTGTATCTCATTGAAAAATAAAGTACATAACCTTAACTTCAGTGAATAAAATGTTCAGTGTCGTAAAATCATTGAACTTAAAATTGCACCTACATGTACATGTAATTATATGAAATTGTTATTAAAAAGTATTTACCGAAAAAGGAGGCTGTTCAAATGTTAAAATATCAAAGCTAAACGGTTTTTAGGCCCTCCTGATATTTTATTTTTAAATACAAGGTTTTGTCTCCCGACCGATGATATACAGCAGGAGGATTCATCCATGAATAGTTACAAAATAAACGATTGTCTTGCAAACATTCTCAGTATTCTGCAACTACATGTATCCATGGAGAGATTTGTTCATGCTGCCATGTCATGTTAAACAGACTTATAAACTCACCAATGCATTAAATTAGGTTTTTATATTATGACATGACTGGGCTATTGCACGTAGACCCAATTAGAAGTCATATTTAGCCATACATGTAACAGTACATATATAGCAATTTCACAGGTCATATACATGTACTGTACCTAAGCAGCTGTGCTAAGGTTTTTCCTATTGGTAATTTGCATTTCAATTCCTTTTCACGTGATCGCAATCTAACAAAAGATTCATTGAATTTGCAGAAATTGAGAGTTGGAAAAGGTTACGTACATGTACCATAACATGTGTACATTAACAAACAGGCAGACGAGCACGTCAATATATTGTCACGGTTCAATGTCACCGGCAGGGTTGGGGCTATGATTCATTTACGAGTATACTTGAGTAGGAAGAGAATGAGGGAACAGTATTGTTTACAAATGAAACTACTGTACATGTGTACATAGCTTTTATAACAATAAAAGATGGAGGTCGAGGAATTATGAACAAGGAATGTAAAATTTCTGTGATAACGAATAATTTACTGTATTTTTTATTTAATGAGCCGTTAAGTTGACGACATTGAGTCTGTAACCATAATTTGTTAACATTTGTAATTTTGTACACACAGCTGTGTATATATACACTATACAGAACAAGTAAAGTACTGGTATTCTAGACTGAAGATATTATGTACCGGTATGTAATTATAGGCCTAATCTTGGATGGATTGAAAATGTTATTACCGGTATCTCCGAAACAAAGCATGTTTTCGATTTGTGGGCGTGTAATTTTACAATTAAAGGTTTGACTCGATCTGCATATGAAATGCGCAGCATACGGCGTAGTGTGCCCGCCCCCTCCTAAAAAATAAACCTTGAACTTCTCCACTTTGTCTTCAAAATTTCTTTCCAATCAAACTCTGTGGTTCTAACAAATATTTCCAGGGATATTCATTAAGTCAAAACTAGGAATCCCAACAAATTTTCCCAAGGAATGTAAATCTTGCACACAGGCTAGTCAAAGTAAATTGTTGAATATCGCAATAGATTATAATTCCCATGCAGTATGGCATACCGATTTAATTGGAAAATAAGTGCGTCGGAAATTATTTGTAATCAGTTATGAATTTTTTACTTGAGTACTGCCCTTTGACCCGGGGACAAACTACATGTAGGTAGAATAACAGTAATGACATTGTAACCTGTAGTGTAGGCTACATTCTCTTGCAATGACATACACGTACATGTACATATGTATGTGTGGATTATAATCACGCTCCAAAGTACTCTTGATAATATTAAAATAGTTCATGCAATCAATTCCCCAGCATATGTCTACAGTGCGGCACCGTAAGTTCTATATAATTGTGTATACTTTGTGTTATCTTTAATGTGTCCTATCTGCAGAGCCATGATGCGCAAAGCTCATATCCGGAGAACGTGACATTTCACTTATTCATATGACAAATTCTACCTTCATGTTACACGGCTGAATAATTTAGGAAGGCTACTAAATTATATATTGAAAATTGTATTAATTACTACCGGTAAGCCATTCCCCGGGGTTTAGACAATATGGCATTTAAGTTCCACATGTAGAAAAAAACTAGAAATGAGTTTGAAATTGGGATCCTTGCTACGGTAATCCGATACTCGATCATTAACCAGCTAACATTATACATTCTGCCTACCTTTGGATGGTGGATAGTAGTCAGAGAACTGCATATCGGTGTGTAGTTTATCTTGTTTACTGGCGAGGATAAACGCTAGCACTCCCAGTACGATAGCATCAAAGATGGCAATGATCGCCAGATAGAAGACCCATCGAAGCTGGCATCTACCAGTATTACCGTACGAGACATTGGGGCCGCAGAGAGTGACAAATGTTGGCAGTTCAGCCCAACTAGCCGGGTAGACAAGGATACCGATTAGAAGAAATACACCTGAATGGATAATAAGTTGTATACTGCTGTAAAATAATGTGGCAATTCCACGGTAAACATAAAGCAAAAACAGTAAGTGTACATTTGTACAAATTAACAAAATAAATTAATTTATAGTATACTTTATAAAATTGTAAATTGCAATATTTGTTTGTTGTTTTGCCAGTGCTGATGTATCGGTGCTAGCAAAAAAAAGGATTGTTTTTGCATTGAAAATTTTTGTTTAAATTTAAATGTTGCAAATGTTAGACTACCTACCGGTACTTGTCAAGTGATAACATTTTTTTTATCAAATCATGATGGATTTTGAGTAGACTAATACTGTACGCGTAGTACAGGTACCAAAATGTATTTATCATAATTTTGAGTTGAGGTCAAAATCTTAAAAATATACTGTTAGTGTTAGCTTTAATTTGGCACAATTTGTTTTTGTCATGTGATTTATTATTTTAATACGATGTCCGAAAGAAATTCTCCATTGATCCAAATTCTCGGTCAGAAATGTTCATCGAAAAATACAAAAATGAGCCGTGATTATGAAAGCGTTGAACGAGGTATGTGTACAACTCTTCAAAACTGATATAAGTTGTTGGTATCTCTCAGGTTTCACTGTACCGTACATGCTGAATCAGAGTCACCTATTTACATTAGGACAAAAGCCGAAACCTTTGAAATAAACACCCGTTCAAAGGGCAATCATGAAAAATCGCAACTTTATTTGAGTCAAAGGAACTTCCGCCGGACAGTTTAAAGGGTGTCTGTACTTCTGGTTTTTGGTCATAGAATGAATCCCTACTCACTGTGAATAAAGATGTATACAATTT
>JAVCKS010042909.1:0-10872 GCA_032273685.1 Pteraster tesselatus
TACGCTGGCGCGGGACTACTCTTATTACCTTTCGAACATGAACACACAATCCGAGATACTCGTGGGTATGAACAATGTTCCTGTCATTTTATTTGGGTTCTCTAAAATGTGAAAACGCAAACTTCCGGCAAATATGTACTCACGCACAAATTAAGTGAGCTGAAATTTTGCGTATACATAATATTTATAGCGTGCATCGTTTAGAATTGATATTCAAGTTATATGATTTCTGTTTGTATTTATAATATACAAATTCCAGTATACTTTTATAAGCGTGATTGCAATACACGATATTATTACCTTAGTAATTGCGTCATTTATGAAAACACAATAACGACCATCTGGATTGAGTATTACGATGTTTAATCTTGACCGTCTTGAACGTAGGATTTTGTTTTGTTTATAAGCCTGCTACACGGTTCATTGCACCCTTGGTGCACATTGCATGTCCTTGTTAAATTTATATACCTAAATGTCCCTGAAACTAAACATTGGAATATATTTATTTTATTATATTACTGAAGCTAATAACCAAAAGTACTACACAATATTATTTTAAGTTGAGAATAATTATTTAGTTGTATTTATCTATTATTTTTTTTATGTCACCAAAAGTCCCTTACGCATTTACTGTGAACCATGAACACAGTTTCACGTAGCAATGATTACAGCTATTTGTTTTTGCCCCATGTCTCAATATGCAGACGGTATACAGTATTATTAAACTGGATCAAGAACGAGTCATTATAAGCACTCACGCGTTTATTTATAATACCTGCTATTTTTCTTCTTGAGAGTCTGATAGATTGGGCAAAGTGGATTTGTGAGAAATCGTATACTGCATACGACGGATTGGCAAAGTGGGCGCAGTTTATTACGTACCGCCAATACAGAAGCAGATGGCGCGAACCAGAGTGGTGCTTGGTCGTAGGATAACGACCAGACATCCTACCTGTGTTATTATCAGATAACATCCCACTGTATTCATAATCCAGGTGGATATATAGCTAGGATAATATATCATGAAAAACAAATATTACTTTGCGAATTTGATTTACTCGTCTATACCTGATAAAGCCACATTGTTTTACGTTACGTGTGGCGATCGCCAGAAACTACTTTGATAATTAAAAAAACAACAATCTTGTATAAACAATTATATATAAACTCCCAATAAAATAAAAATGTATGAACAAACATCAAATTGAGTGGGACCTTTTCCACGATGGAGACAGCCTCACAGAAAATACATAGTTGTTGTTAGTGGTAATGATCAACAATTTGCGGCAACAACCATAGGTAATTAGACCAAAGATTATAATTTTATTTTCTCGAATTAGATTTGAAAATGTACGTGGGCGCAATAAAATTCGTACTCATAACCACTTCAGCCGGTCCACGTTTGGTCCTTTTTCTGGTCGATAACGCATGTAAACAGATAAAACTGATGCACTGACTGACGTAATGTTGTATAGTCACAATGTTTGCATAATGTAGGCATCAGCGATTAAATCACTGGTTTCAAAGGTGAGCCTGTGACATAAGACCGGCGTCTGCGTCACTGTTTTTAGACGAACTGTAGTTGAGTATGTACCAAATAGTTGGATTTCTTGTACGGTCATCCGTTCTACCCCACACCCTAACTAATTGAATGCATATTAACAGGTGTTTCGATTGATCCCAATGGTCGTGATACATCAGGCTTCCATCTGCCCTCACTTCCGCAGATAACCATTAGCAAATACCTGGTCACGCAATTTAATCGAGGAAACTCGCCCTTCAAAACTGCCGACACTGCGAAACCTCTTTACGAACATTTAAAATGTTCCTCCCTCAGAAACCCCGATGGATTCTTCATCCGATGTAGTTTCAAAGTGTAATCAATCAAATATTAAACTGCGGTCACTATGAGAGCGGTCGCAATTCATGTGGCGGGAATTCATAAGCGATACTATATCATGTAAATAATGTACATGTATACATCACGCAAATGCGAAATACGAAGCGGAAGTTACAGCATGAATTCGCGGCGTATTATTTAAAGGTGTTCCACTCGTGCGAATAATTCGCAGGAATATCAGTCATGACGTCATTTTCGCTTCACATGTCGCATTCCCGTAAAGTATAAACCGGACTTTACAATGGAGTGCGAAAACAATCGAATATTTCGGTATAAAGAAACAGCCAAGAATCCCTGACAATTAAACAGTATGCACAGAGACCGACCAACAGTGTGCAATTGGCTTATTTAATATTTACTATTATTCAACTACATCCGAGCTTGACTGAGCGCCGAATGGCGTGTAATAACAGCTAATTAATTAGATGCCACGTTGGTTATTGTATTGATTTCATTATTGATATTAACTCTGCCATTTTGCCTTTTTATTGTGCATAATTTCTTGAATCAATTAATATTTCCTGAATAAGTAATCGCGGTCTATTTTTACCCTTAGCAAAAGTGCAGTGCGATCGACCTTTCGAGGTATCAAAGGTCATCTAAACCGTTTTGGTACCTTTGGGAAAAATATTTACTTACAACGGATACCATTGCAGATGTTTGTTTCGTGGGGACTTTGACAAATTTTGCAAAAATATCATGACCCAGTAATGGCCATTTCAAGTCTATAGAATGACGTCGTCAACAGATCCGGGGGTCCTACGTTTACTGTCAATTAGGAAAAATGACGACGACAATAACGGGGGACGGTGATGCTTTCTTAATAACTGTGTTTAAATGTCGGTGCAAGACGCTGCAGGAAAGGGGCTGGAGAAGCGCCCGTATTAACCCAGACTAAATTAAACATGTACTGTGCACTGCATGTCCTTGCATTACAAGTTGTATTACTATAATGAAGCCAAGACATGCCATTAACTAGTTTAAGTGCTACACTGTTAAAAATGAACGGTTACAAAAATGACTGGCAACCAGGACTCAAATTATAGTATCGTAAAATAATTTGGCCGTAAATGTAATTCAAAGTTAAAATAACCGTACTTTAAAGTTAAAATAACCGTAAAAATGTAAAAACATTGATCCGCTTTAAATTTACACCGCACAAATAACGTAAAATTATGGACGTTTTTTACAGTGTATAGTATTTAGCATAATAGGTCTAGCATCAAACTAACTTGCCGTCACCGTTCGCTTACCTCCCCTTCACTTCGCATGACGACTATATGTAACGCAATACCGGTACCAGATTAATGCATTGCGGGCTAAAACAAGCGTTCGCAGCAGATTTTTAGCGAACATTATCCCTATTTAATTGTTACTAAAGGTTTCTGGCGAGTCCAAAATAACGGCACGAATCCATGTGACGTTCTGTATTATGATGCGGGTGCGGGATACGTGAGGCGGGCAGCCGATTTCAGTTTTGTGGCAGAGTTAAGATCGAGTTCACTATAACTTTCTTTTCCGGACGGCCGAGTTCTTATTGCTATTTGTGTTGCTTAACAAGAGCAAGTAGTAAACTTACTGCTTGATTTCCGTATACCCACTCACATCAAGTCTTATCCAATGTACGCGGTTGAAATAAACGAACCATTGGAAATAACGCGTACGCTCTTTAAACTCAACTTCCCTATTTTTTCCTTTTTTGAATCAGACCCATTCAAATAATTCGTCAAACAAGAGCCATCTTCATCAATGTTGGTTCTTAGGCCGTATCCGAATTAAATGGCTACGGCTAGATTTTACGCACGACCCTATGGTAGGCATCTAGCCGTATATCTAGACGTCCACCATACGGTCTTGCGTAAAATCTAGCCGTAGCCATTTAATTCGGATACGGCCTTAGTAATAATGTTGTAGTGACGTTCATTAGTTTAGTCATCAGTGTTATACCTCGATCTGTTTGGCTTTTCAAACCGGTTGCTTGTTCAGATGTTGACTTTATCATCACATCATCGATGCCCGTACATGTCCCTGATTTTATCAGACGGCGTCTTGCCTTTTTGTTTTATGAGAATTTTTCTTCGAATTCCATGGAAATCAGTTGTAGGCGTTTTTAGTCGGGGGAAACGGTCAGCTTGTTTTCTTTTTTACTCTTAGTGTACTGAAAAAAATTGTAAATGTAACATTTAAATATTGACAAAATAAAATGTGAATGCAAGGATAAACCTGTATTTTTACCAGCGCCGATATACGTCAGTGCCGACACAAGAGTGCTGGCATATATCGGCGCTTGTAAAAATATAGGATCGTTTAATTTAGCATTCACTTAGTTTGCATTTATTACCGCAAAATTACAAATAAAAAAATGAAAATAACGAACAATTTTCAAACCGCGTTATGCTCTTACTGTTAATCGAAATATCGATTATCCCTAAGATGTTTTTGTATATCTAGTACACTGTATTCAAAACAATTTCCCACGCAAACTACCAAGCAGAAGTGGAACATCACATTGTTTATTTCTTAACTAAACACCCTAATTAAAAACAACCAGTAAATTAACGTGAGTGCGTTGGGTGAACTCATACATTGGGGCATAAAATTGGATCCGACGCGAGTGCACTAGCTAACCCGTGTATATACATGGCCATTTTCTCTACCGGGACTTGTGCAGCCAGCTTTTGACAGGCCAAGTTATTGATGTCCAATTGAACAGTAGTCGTCTCTAAGGGCGTACTATTTGATGCTCACCGGAGGAGTTTTGTCTTCTTTAGTTTTCTGCTCTACTCAGTGTATTCAACCACCTAACTGGAAAGGTTATCACGAAGACACGCGTTGCATAAGGTGTGATAACAAGAAATGTACTGCTATAACATTGATAATTGAGGGGTGGGAGTGGATGTGGATGTGGGAGTGGTGGATGTGGGAGTGGTGGGTTTGGAAGGGGGGGTGGTGGAGTGGGAGTGGGAGTGGGGTGGAGAATGACGGCGACTATGGCTATCACCAGATCTACCTTCCCACGAAGGATACGAGTATAATAACATTGATAATGATTATTGAGAATCTGTTTGTTTGTACCTTGCTTACACGGTGAATATATATATAGGCCCTACCAATCATTGTAATATGTTTGATATGTTTTACTGCGACGTTATTGCTACGTCGAATCATGTGATTTAAAACCTATTCAATACAATACGTGTTAACAGTGCCTTATCAAAATACAGTTTTCGTCTAAACGATTTTTGTTTTAGTTTACACGGATTATATTATAAAGCAACCCCCTATTCGTATACGTTAGGCAGTTTTGTTATTATTTTAATAACCTGTGTGTGTTTTTAGGCTTTGACATAAATCAAACTTTTATTTAATTCCTTCTAAACTGTGTTTGCTATGGAAGCACACGGTTTGTAAATAATTTCTTAATTGAGAAAACAATCACTAGTAGTACGGTAGTACGGTAAGTACGGTATTTTACTGAGCGGGCGTTTCCGGCCGTCGGTGTGTCCTGTTTGCACGCCGTTCCCCGCATCCTGCCACGTAGTTGTAAGTCGCCTGGGCTTTTTGGGTTTACGTGCCACAGTCACGCTTCCTACATGCAACTATGCTTATTTTACACACCCGTGGAGATCGGATGTAATTCTACTGAATTTGCAGTGGAAATCGATAGTAAAGAGGCATATATAAGAATATATTCTCAGCATTAACGTAGGAATTCAAGTTATATTATTCGGTCGTAAGGTACCGTATACATGCTATACGGAATATGTTCTAATGTTTCTTAAATATGATGCCGTCTTCTAGAGAAATATTTCTTTTTTGAAAGGCTGTCACGTTATAGTAAAGCGTTTTCCCCAAAAAAGCATGAACTAATCAATGCAATATGAACATGTTTATTCCTTCATTTTTGCAAAAATGTGAATTTTGTTATGACAATTCACATTGTATCCCCCTTGTTATAAAACAAATCTGGCTGCCCTGCTGATCAAGTCATGTCATGATTAATGATGTGAGCTCAGTTGACTTTGGTTGACTTTGTGGACATTTCCAGCAATTGTCACTAATACTCTTCTATTCTAGCGAACTGACTGCACTGACTCAAATACGTTTTTCTTGAGAAATCGGTGTGCACCGAGTTGTAAAATTGCAACGGCGTGTCGTGAATGCCCCGTTCACATACTGCAAAATTTAACAACATGAGACATCGAATAGAACAATTGTTTAACAACTGTATAAAAGACGTTAATTCCATTACTAAACGAAGTGTCACACGGAGTGTACTTAATGCGAGTTCAGAATGTATTACTTACGCACTTTTTAAATTGAATACAGAATATATTTCATAGCTGCACTGGCCCATGATCATGCAGCCTTTGCTGTAAATTAATCTTCTTGACCTTATTAAAGCTATTTTACCTTTTTAGAAACAATAGACAAACATTCAAAATATTCCCTTAATTAGGAACTATCTTATCAGAAATGGTGTTGCAATGTCAACAGAAACTATGCCCCGTATTACATTTTGCTGTCTGCTGTTAATTATGTTTCAAATAAAACCGTAAGTTTATATCAACTTTCTGTTTAGGGACTAAAATAGACAAAAATTATGCAAAACAGACAATAAAAAATAGACAATATAAAATGACAGAAAGTAAACAATAGAAAACAAATAATATAGACAATAAGCAGTAATTTAAGTAAACAATAGACAGCGATATACCATAGACAATAGAACAATATAAAATAGACAACGATTACATTATGGATAGACAATAAACAATGATATCCTATACAATAGGAAAAACAACGAAAAGTGGACGGGTATAGTTAACCGTGTGTAAAACACGTTTCACAATTAGTAAAAGTTGGTTGAAATGTGATTTTTTGCACGTATCCTTGCCTTGCTCCAAGAAGTTGACGATCAATAATATCACTATCCGGTACACATACGTCGCATAATGCTATGTTTAAGTATGACTATTGAAATACATAAGGTCCGCCATGAAGTAAAAATAACAATATCGAGAAAACAGACTTCGATAGAAAATGTTCCCAATGATGCGGTGCAGGAAAATCTATGTCCATTTCCATAGAACTAAATTCTGATTATGATAATATAACTTTAGGATATGAGTGAATAGAATACAAGGTTAACATCTGCAAAAATGTTAAATCGATTACCCCTTCAAATTGACCTTTAATAGCCATACTGTCTAAATAGTTTTGTGCGACTTTATCCTGGTTTTGTGGTGACAGGTCACAAATATGATATACTTCAGTATATCATATTTGGGGGTAACAATTGTCTTAACAATTGTCTTAACAATTCTGTTAACAATTCTCTTAATTCTTAATAACTTATGTGGTTTATCTAATTGTAGTCTATAAATTAGTAGTATAAATACTCTAACGTGATGCGGGAACCCGTTTTGTTGGAGTTTAAAATAATCCAGATTCAATCCATGCAGAATCCGTAATTGTTGACAGTAGCGTGGTGGCAGGTCACAGAACAAAATATAATTAGATTGACAAGTTTGATTTGCTGATTCGTTGGTATCTGTACAGTATTTATGTATGCTCGTACAGGTTTAAGATCAGGAAGATAGGGAGTAAATATAATAATCGGACAAGATGCTTGAATAGTTTTATGATGTTCACTACAGAGTCGAAATTCGTCTACGTTTCGTTGCTGTGTAAACGGTGCTTGCAGCAGGTCCGTTTTGATGATTTTGTTTGATATTGTATCATTATTTACAAGCATTTCTAATACCGTGAAAATCAGGTAGCAAACTATTTGGATGGGTAGCATCTGTTGGCAAAATGGCAGTCTAATTAGCGTGTTATACACGTTGCGGCCGGCCTATTTGCTCAAACATAATTGCATCCAGTTAATAAAGGAATCCTCTCAGCCAAGGAAGTCCGTCCCGGTGTACAAGACTCTCTAGAACTAAAATGGAGCATGGAGCAATAGTAAAATGTAACTCGAAGCAATATTTTCGTTTAATAACTTATCTACGAACAGGCAATAATTAACTTGTATGTATTTCTGGGTCGGTAACCTCAAGTAATAACTGTCCTACAAGTACGTGTACAATAACGGAAATGAAACTAGTGTGGCGTATACCACGCCTCAAGATATCCGTATATTGCTGCACGTCTACGTAATCCTCGCCCAGTGGATTAAGTGGCTCAAGTAATATAAATCCGTCTTACTCCAAATCTCGACTCCCTTAATCCAATTACATTAACGCGTTTGTTTTTAATTGAAACTATGACAGTGATTAATGAGCTCGTAAATTTGTCCAGTTTCGCTCAAAACCATTCTGACTCAAATCGAATAAAAGCGTTTCGTTAAGTAGCCCTATTTGTACATTATTTACAACCACTTCAAAGACAATTTGAGTATTTCAACAAAAGCGTGGTTTCTGTTTTAACCTTTAAAGAAATAACTATTAGAAGATTTGGCGGGATCGATTCGTTGCGTTTTGCGGCGAACTCTTTTTAAATATACTGTGTATATATAGTTGTTTAGCTGAGGCTATGCATTGTACGAGTTATAACTGTGCTGATATTTTTCCATCAGCAATTGTTTGTTTTATACATGATTCGAGTATAAACGACCGGTATACCTTTACTTTAGTATGTCTTAGCTGCCGGAAATGCTTATTAATAATCGCCGATCTGAATAAATTATTAGGCCTAGTTTGAAATTCGGGATGAACTGTCTTTACATTATCGCGATCCGTCTGTAGTACGATCGTAATATCTTTGGAATGTTTTTGGATCAAACAGGGCATCTTAAAGATGTACTTTCCCATTTAAGACCGATTTTACATTAACTTTGAACTGATATAATTATGACACTACAACAATACGTGGATAGTTAAAAACTATGCAGCGATAATTCTTTTTAGACAATAAATAGCTTCGGAAATATAATGTTGGTCTGTTTTTCGTGCGCTATATAATTTTCAAGGTAATAACAAGATGTAAGCCTCGTGCGCTATATCATTTTCAAGGTAATAACAAGATGTAAGCCTCGTGCGCTATATCATTTTCAGGCTAATAACAAGGGGAAGCCTACCAAATTATCAATTCAACATTTAATCTATTTTTCAAGGTGCAGTCGGTAAGGCCGCATGCAAACATTAATTACGGTACATCATGCGAGTAACAAGTTATAATGCACACGTACAATGGAAGATATCGAGCTTACCAGTGTATACGTCTCACGGTGAAATCGAATTACCTCAGTCTCTCCACAATGATGATATTGTTCGTGTTGCCAAAGTACAGATAAACACAATGCAGTGTTAACAACCTACCACCTGAGTCGTTTTCCGTTTGTGGCTTTATAGGAATACACTTTTCTTGTTGTAATCACCACTCGTCTTGAGAGCACGATTGGAGTACCACGACGTTCTTAATTCAAAATGTCAGGTATGATGGCTCGATATCTCATTGTTTCCGTTGCGTGTGCGGGGCGGTTGGGTGACGTAGGCTTTTTTTGAAAACTCTGCAGACGCGCAACGTGTGCAAAATGTGTCCGCCCTATGATTGGTTGTGCGCAAACTCTAACAATTAAACAGGGCTTCCTGTGAGTTTTCCCCTGTAAGCAACTATGAGATGATCGTGACGAACATGCGTAGTTGGTTGTGAAAATAAGTGTGACGTATATGGTTTTCTTCCGGTTGAAAGGAAGTCATATACCTATGTGACGCCAATAGTCACTTATCCCTGTAGCAACTTATCGATCGGTGCTTGGATTGTCGGTTTATTAAGAGCTAAGACGAAAAACCAAGTAATATTGAGTTATTAGGGGACTCGGCAACACTGTGTGCTTTAATTGCAACACCGCTTCTCGACAGCCAGCCGCTACCTAGGTGATTTCGTTGCATTGTAATAACTACGGTCGCGTTAAGACGTTGTGTAGTTATTTTCAAGTAGCGCGTTGGATTTTACTCGGAAAATTGAGCTACAAATCTAATTTTATCACAGGGAAGCACAGTTTAACCCATATCTACCCGAGTTGTGGTACAATATTCCTTTTTACGGCCGCTGCATGATATATGCATGAGGGATTCTACCTCCATGGTATATGGGATTTCACGATATGTGTTAGGATGAACCGAACAAATCCGGCTTCACAATGTACAGACCCAACTGTAGAATCACAACAAAACTCGTATAATAGATGTACTATAAGAATCTTAGGTTGTGTCAACACGAGAAAGGTCGCATAATTTGTGTTTTATGATCTAGTTCTCATACGAATCTTGCTCATTATGGATATTTTACTATGAATATTTAAATACATTAAATCTTAAAATAATCAACCTTATATCGGATTAACATGAGTCAATCAAACGATTTAATAGCGACCTTAATCCGAATTGGCTTAAGCATCGTCACGAACGTACTCCTATACTGTCAAATATTGTAAAATGTGAAAAGCGTACACAACAACCCTTGTCTCGAACACTCAAGAGCAAACAAGTGGTGCGCAAAGTTAAGCTGCCGGAAAATCTCGGCCACAATGATCAAGTTGGAGTAATGTCCTATAAACGGTGCGTGAAATCTCTACCAAAATGATGTTAGTCCGAATAATGTACCAACCGGCCTGTCATACTGCACAGTTGTAAGCGCCCTCTATGGCATCACTTTGTGGCTGAATAACTGGATTAGTACAATGTAAACATAATATTTTGGTGCAAACATCGACCAGGGGGTCACGGGATATTGCCGATTCATGATTTTTTAGTTATCACATTACCTTAACTCTGACCCCAGACATCACAATAACAACTTGTGCGAGATATTGGTTTGGCCTACCTGGTACCCAATGAAGTTAGTTTTGCCAACCATGAGGTATTATATGCGGAGTAACAGACGGATACACACACACACAAGTGTGTAACAGCCTGCAATCGTGGACGTCCCATTGTTCTCCCGGTATTCCTCTTTTGTTTCTACTC
>JAVCKS010042921.1:0-10870 GCA_032273685.1 Pteraster tesselatus
GATGGGGGATGGAGTAGGGGTGGATGGGGGATGGAGTAGGGGTGGATGGGGGATGGAGTAGGGGTGGATGGGGGATGAAGTAGGGGTGGATGGGGGATGAAGTAGGGGTGGATGGGGGATGGGGGATGGATGAGGGGTGGATGGGGGATGGAGTAGGGGTGGATGGGGGATGGAGTAGGGGTGGATGGGGGATGGAGTAGGGGTGGATGGGGGATGGAGTAGGGGCGCGGGTGGAGTAGGGGCGTAATGGTAGTCTATACCTGTACAATCACCTTCTATTGAAGGATACGATACAGATCCTAGTGGTAAGCTATAACTGTAACCCTAGTGGTAAGCATCAACCACTGCATGAAGGAGCTTAGTGGCAGGGCTATAACTGCACAACTACTTATTGAAGAATATGATACAGACCCTTGTGGTGTAGCTATAACTACATTAACCACCATCAACCCCCCCCCACCTTTCTTGACGTACGTCATCTCTCATGTTCACCTGTCGCTTTCCATCACACCCAGGGACTACCAGGGCCGTACCCCTCTTCATCTGGCCGCCATCGGGGGATGGAAAGACACTATGAGAGCACTGCTGACTACCCACAGCTATCTACTAGACCAGGGGGATGACAACGGGGTGGGTAAAACTTGACGTTGTCTTGGTTACAGAACACGCGTAAACAAATCGACACATCTCAGAAGAAAAGGAAAAAGACGACTTCACTGTGTCACAAAATGAGAATAAAGTAAACAAAAACACATTTACAAAACTGAGATATGGTATTTCTAAATCCATTAGAAACAAAGCTTTCTAATGATATATAAATCACTTGTACAATCAGTACCGCACATAACGACAGAACTCGACATGAGGTCTACCATGTTGAGCATATATCTAAACCTTAGCATTATAGGATTTTAACTAAATCCTTTATGCCACTGCAATATCGCTTGAAGTGCCTTACCTACTAAAATATGTACTCACTCACAGTAATAAATTCCCTGTTAATTTTAAGTTGCTTTCACAAGCTGCTTCTGCTGCGGTATCCACGAGACTCAACTTTCTTTCGTCGTGTTCTTTGTTCAGGATACTGCCCTCCACCTTGCGGGCAAAGAGGCTAGGTCTGGATCATTCGACTTCCTGCTGTCGCAAGAGTCGGCGCTGTTGATCAACAATGACAAGCAGGGGCCGCTCTCCGTAGCCATGGAAGCAAACAATGAAGACGTCGTCCTAGTTGCAGTGTCAAGTGAAAGGTGAGAGTAGACCCTATTGAATAGCGGCCATCTTGTGGGTGGGGGGGGATTCCTATTCTTCTGTGTAGCCATGCAAATAATGTTGTGATCTTAGCTGCCATGTCAAGTGAAAAGTGTATGTAGATCCTATGGAGTAGCGGCCATCTTGTGAGGTAGTACCCTATTCTTCTGTGTAGCCATGCAAATAATGATAATACAGGTCATCAGGCACACCACAAGGGTCTTTATCGAGAGCCTGAAGTAATGGCATGTACTGCATGTGACAAAATGCTCATTGATATCCGCTCTCTCCTTGATAATTCTAGGTGGATGGAGGTGATTCAAGGTTACTTTGCCGAAGAAGGTGACTCCATGCGTACGTTGATCCGGAAAATGCCAGAAGTTTATAGGGTGGGTATTTCTCTCCAATAATTTCCGTTGCCAAATTGTTGTTTTCAAGACGGCATGTGCGTGTTTAGCCGCCACCTTGCCACTTTGTTGGAGTGGAAGGGAGGCTCATAACCTCTTTGGTGAAGGTGAGAGATAACCTATTTGTGGGAGAGTGCCTATTGGGGTTCTTAGCAGTTGTTTTCTTAGTGACTGTGCAGACAATGAAAGGGATTGTTGGTGGGAATTGCCATGTTAACTTTGGTCTTTGTTGTTTTCTTTCCTTGGTGGTGGGGAAAACATGGCAGAAAATTTTGGACCGCAGTGTGACGAGATCAGCTGAACCCCCGACATCCAAGGAATTTTGGGTAATAATGAATTTATTCTACTTTGAAGATCAGTCCAATTTCACTTCAATAATATTTTATGTTGAATTGGGATTTTGATTTTGGCCTCGTCATCATTTGTTTTGAGGAGCATCATCTGACTATCAAGCACAAATTTGAGCCTTCTCAACCATTGAACTTTTCAAAAAATAAAGCGCGGAACAACAGCTTGCAAAACAATCTCACAACAACACAAAAGCTTACAAAAACAGCCGGCTCAGCCGGAGCCGGCTCAGCCGGAGCCGGCTCAGCCGGAGCCGACTAAAACAGAGCCGACTCAAGCAGAGAGAGAGAGAGAGCTCATGGAGGGAGAACTCACCGAGAGAGATAGCTCACACATAAAATAGCCCTGCTGGCCCAGAAAATCAAATACATAAAGGGAACATAATCCTTCTATACGAGAAGCCAAACCTCCGGATAAACACTCCTAGGTTAGAGTTACAAGTTTAAATTGGTTATGTCGTTTGTTGTTTTAACATGGGCTTTTAGGTGAGATACGATTTCAGCTACTTGCAGTACCAACTAGAAGAACGATTGCAGTTAGCAAAAGCCGGAAAACCGTGCATACCATTGTATGCACTCAACGTAAGTATATCTTATTTAAATGGATTGTCACAAATTAATCTGCAAAGTATACTCAATTGGAATACAAAGGATTATTAAAGTTGTTTATTTTCCTCAAATTGACTGTTTTTCTCCTTTTTTTCCTCCGTTGGAATTGTTCAGCTCGTGGTTGAACACAACCAGCTGGATATCTTGGCCCACCCAGTCTCAGTGGAATATCTCAACGTGAAATGGTGAGTATGGTGGTATGTAGTCAGTGGCGTTGGTGCATTCGCTACTGTCAATGTATTGCCACACTTCTGCGCTGTAGCGTTGCTGTGACCGCAAACTAAATTGTAACAGCTCGTTCAGTAATGCATGTTCTACCTCCAAAGTGAGCAGACTCTGGTTTCCCCCTGAAATGAAACGTTGGTCCCAAACAACATTTAAAATTTAAAAGTGTGCGAAGGCAAATATGCTAATTTCCAATCTGACTACTGGTCATTTCATTCATGCATATTGCAATTCCAATGTGGCATATCAGCAACTTAACCGTTTTGGGTCATTGGTCGCCAGGCGAGCGTACGGGGCATTTTTCCACATCTTCGGTATGGCCGTGCACATCTTCTTCTTGTGTTGCCTAACGACCTTCGTGGCCAAAACCGACAACCTGACAATTCAACCTGATGGAAACACGACCAGGCTGACCAAAGAAGACCGGGTCACGCCGGTGAGTCAAGGGGGGGGGAATCCACTGCACGATATCTCTTGGACATGGGCAAAGCAGTTCAATCTAATCTGGATTATATCAACCATTGAATAGTCAATGCCTCAAACTGTCCATGGGTCTGCTTAGAGTTGACTGGCATCAGTCGCTCCAGACCAAATATCCTTGTTCGTCATGTGAAAACGGCTACGCAATAGTCAAGGGAAGTTTCAGTTTTGATATATTCTGAAATACCAAATCATATAGATGCCATACAAGTAATCCAAAACTAAAGACTGTTTATAATGTGCACTGATGTCTGCTCTGAATAACAATTTATGGTACTTATATTCACCATTTTGTTTAAAAGCCTCCACGAGTTTACTCCTCCTTATCGGGTTTTTTTCTCTTCGAAGGGAATGGAGCTCTGTGTCTACTGCATGGCTGGCTTTGCCATATTCCACATTGTGAAAGAAATATGCCAGATTTACAATCAGGTATGTAAATAAAAACGTCCCATCTTCATTGAGACTACATCTTAAACAGTCATGTAGTGTCCGGTTTCTAGATTGATTTCACCGTTGGCTGGGCAGCCATCATTTGTTTTCGACGAGAAAGTATTACCAATGGACATTGTACATGCCATATATCATTTTAAAGCTAGTAAAACTAACAGCGAACCTACCACATTATCGATTCAACATTTATAATCATTTCTGAAGGTGAATCTGTCTGACATCGGAGGGTACGCCTTTAATAAAACATGTATAAAACATAACACTACAGCTATGTTATCCTGGGGTAGACCATGTATCGTTTCCTGTATACTGAACTGAGTAATGCCATCATATCAAAGCAGTGACATCGCATCAAAGTGTGGTCAAGCGTACTTGATATCACAATTTCACAGTGAGTTCACTTTGGTAAAATAAAATAAAAAATCTTTCTATTCCCGAGGTAACTTATACCGAATTATTTTCATTCTGAAACTTTTTTGTTTGAATCAAGCGCTTGAAGTATTTCACCGATGCCATCAACATGTTGGAGTGGGGCCTGTACATTTGTACGCTTCTCTTCGTCCTGCCAATCCTCCGCAACATGAGGCCCGAGTCGTGGCAGTGGCAGTGCGGGGCCTGCGCCATGTTCTTGGGCTGGTTCGTCATGCTACTCTACCAGCAGAGGTACGCACTGTTAGAGAAGCTTATCAAGCACGCGTGCCAGTACGGAAGAGATCTGTTCACGCAGCAAACGAGAACAATGATACTTGGTTTCAACCAGTGACCGACGTTGACGACATTTCAATTGACAGAAACAAATCTCATTCCGTCATGAGTCTAAAACGTTGAAACCCCGTTTTGTGTCAAAGTTCAACATCGTTTATGCTCTTCAGGATGTGTAATCGCATTGCATGGCATGCTGGGTAATACATTTTTTCGTGCACGGTCACAGTGACTACGAGTTGTCTCGCTTCTTATGGAAGCAGCAGACAGGTCCTTAGCTCACACTAAACAGGTCTATGGGAGTAGTTACGGTCGTAGAGGTGGGAGAGATTGGGGACCAGAAACCTAATTGACATGTGACCCCGCGCACAGGATTCGAACCTGGGTCTTTGTTTTAACATCAGGTAGTAATAATAATGTGAATATAAATCTTGTTTGTTTTTTCGGAAGGATCGAGGGAGTGGGCCTGTACGTTGTCATGTTCCAGGTCATCCTGAAGACCCTACTCCGCGTCATTATGGTGTTCAGCCTGCTCATACTGGCCTTCAGTATGTCAATGTACATGCTGTTACGGGGTGAGGTAGGAATCATACAAACAATACGGATGGAACTAAAAAAGTGTACTCCATATCAAAAGCACAATCTCCACCAAGCGGAACTGGTTGTTTTGAGGCTGTGTAGTAGGCTAGCGCCCTCTTGTGTTCAGACAGTGTATATTTACGGGGCCCTGAATGTACAAAATCCGCATCTGGATCAATGGGTTCTTCCTTGGCCCGTAAGCTATCCCCACAAAGGGTAGAAAACCCAACCAATACCTTTTTTTCTTTCAAACATGGCTGTATTTTAACTACTATATTTTCTTTAACCTCTCCGTCCCTAGGCCAACCACGCCTTCAAAACACCGGAGATTGCCATGTTTCGCGTCATCACGATGATGATGGCCGAGATTGATTTCATCAACTCCTACGTTAGCCCGGCGACGGATGACGAGTTGGACACCATGCCTTATCTTATTGTGTCGTACGGCCTCTTGGCACTCCTGATAATTTTCCTTCCTATTATCCTGATGAATCTGCTGGTAAGGCTGGCACGGTATTGTCCGAACGTGTGTTTACACGTATGAATATTTGTGAGCCTATTCATCGAGACAGTCGCCTTCCTCTTAAGGGTTAGCTCTGTAACGTCTATTTCTCTTCAAAAAAATACATAGAAATGTACAGTGATCTACAGTTTGCTGTGTGAATAAATCTGTGTTCAGTCAGCGTTCTTTTCTTTTAAAGATTTTTATTGTAAATGGATGTTTGCTAGTTTTTCAAGGGGGAAATGGAAAATCACGCTGGCTGGTTTTGGCATTTTAAATTTGTTGTCATGCATAGTCGAGTCTGAAATACGTGCCTTACAACCTAAATGAGAGTGCCTTCTTCAGCTGATGAGAGTGCGCAAAAGTAAACCCGAATCTGTTTTGCTCCTTCTTCACCGAGTAAGGAACTGGGGAGAGCAGTAAGGGTGCGGGTAGGGAACAAAAAACAACCCACACACCAGTGACTAAATTCAAACCCGCGTCGTGCGCTGGTAACATCTATGGTACCCTCTGTCTTTAACTGACCCCTCCCGGAGAATCTCACTTCCCGCTGCGATCGCTAATCGCCGGTACATCTGTTCTGCTTCACCGCACACAGATTGGCCTGGCTGTTGGCGACATCGCAAGCGTTCAACAGGACGCTAAACTCAAACGACTGTCGATGCAGGTGGAGCTGTACACCGACATGGAACAGAAAGTCCCTGCCAAGCTACTGGACTGGCTGGACATGGACTACAAAGTCATCTTCCCAAACAAGAAACATAAGAAGACATTCAATGTAAGGTGGAGCAGTTTGAAACTTTTTTTTGTATATTTGTAGGATGGTGGAAATTTAAAAGGGGTTGAAGAGTACATGTTTTTGGGGTTTTTACTAGAACCGATAGTTTCTCAACATTTCGCCCAGAATGCTCTAGTCATCGTCAGGTTCATGTGGTTTGGCATCATTCACTTTGGATCTCGTTTGAACAGAGAATTTCTCCATATTTTCCAAATGATATATCATTCGTATGGATTACTCCATCCTGTCAACTCCCTGGGAGAGGATTAAGGAACACATCGACTAGTCCACCCCCAAGATAAACTCCTTGAGGCTGTTTACAGTACATTGTATGTTGCGACTCTGTCCGGGATATGAACAGGTCACATTATGATCTTACATCTATTCACTTGTGCTGTTTTGTATGATCTTGCATTATTCGCTCGGACCCCTTCTATATCATAATTATTATTATTTGCTTGTATTGTTTATAACAGCGCAACAAGTTGACAACTTTTATAAGCAAATTACTGTTCGCAAAAAGTGACTCAAAGATAATATCCGAGTCCGTGGCGTCTAGTATCAAGTACATCCGTGGACTGCAGGAGACTAGAGTGGGCGAACACCACGACCAACCAGGGATGTCCACCATCAAGAAGAAGTCAGTTCTTTCTCGGCCTTTAAAGATTTACCGTCTAATTTCCCGACCGATTTCAATTGAGAAATAATTGAAATTGTTAAACTGACAAGTTATAAGCTAAAAAACTAAAATACGTTTATTGTTACGACGTGGCCATGGGGTGCAGAGAGAACAGTGTCTGTCTGTCTGTCTGTCTGTACAAAAGTGGGCCAATCACAGCTCATGCTGCTATGCGCATACATAATGGAACGGGCCTGCTGATGTGAAGCTATAATACTTCATTCACAAACTGCACACCTAGTTAAATTCACTTGCTATCTATAGCTAAAGATTGCACAGAGAAGCCTTGCCGTAATTTGATCACAGTTTGTGTCTTGTTGATTATTATTTAGTTAATGGGCAGTGCTATTGTTTATATACATCGTAGGTTCAGCTGGGGCATGCATAGGTACCCCCCGTGTTTCCCCATTCTTCCGTGGCACTGTGGTAATGCTATTGTATATGATTTCAGTATAGATCGAGCTCTTTTGATATGGCTTATTCCCCAACATAAATTTTGCTGCATAGTGGCAGCCGTAGATACAGTGCCATCCAAACGTTAGCAAATTACAAGCCCTTTTCAACTAGCTCTTGTGTAGACATGCAGGTAGGCCTAGCCTACATTTTACCTCAACGAATTGTATTCCTCTCATCAGTGGCGTGCAATGTTTATATCCGATGATAGGATGAAGGCAATCTCGGACCAGATGGACAGGCAGCACGAACTACTCCGTCTAATTGTTCAGAAGATGGATATCAACACCGAGGCAGACGATAAAGATGAAGGCACGTACACAAGGCCGAAAGAGTCGTGCGGTCGCCTCAAGTAAGAGAACTCGTTGTTAATCAGGCATGTCTGCTGGGTAACCAAAATGAAATACAAATTGGGTAACTCGTCTCCAAAATACTCGTAAATGGGCAGCGCTATTTAGTATAGGATATAAAAACAAAAACAACAAAATAGTAAAGAGAATTATATAACTAGAGGGGCACTCGGTAAAGCACATAACTCCACCATGCCCAACAAATTCGAGTTGTTGCTCCACTTGTACAGTACAAACGTTTTTTATGACGCCACATCACAATACATCACCAAAAGTTAATGGCTATACCTTTGGCAAACGCGAGCCCGCCTTCCGAAAAACAAATTGACGTTGGGCCAGCAGTTTTAAAAATTTTGAAAACAGACAGCCAGACAAACAGAAAGACAGATATACAAACAAGCAAAAGCAAAACCATAACCTCCTTGACGAAAGTAATACAAATAAATAGTTTGTTCCATCTACAGGAAACAAAATTGAATAAACAAAATAACAATCTTATTTGCATTGTCAAGTATACTTAATGGTGTTGTTACATGTACTTTGTCGAAATCCAGTGCACATCATGCCCACATCGTCAAGGTAACTGGACCAAAAGGTGATCATGGAAAATGTACTGTGGCTTCTTCAAAATGATTTGGTAGTGAAAGGTTTTGAAAAGAAAGGTGTTTATATTGAAATAAACTTACAAACTGATTGATTTGCATTCCGATTGGTCCTCCCGTCATTCGTTTAGGGTCGACTTTCGTCAGATCGTGACGGCTGCTGCCATGATGCAGAGCGGAGCGAGAGAGCGTCTTAGTCTTTACAAACCACCACCAGCCAAAGCAGTCGAGCCAGCAAAACCATCCATCTAAACGACCGTGCGTATGGGTCGTTATCCGACCTCGTCGGGGCACGATTTAGCACAGCTGCTCTTGCTACATCAGTCACTAAATGTTTCTAGTAAAAAACTACACAAACGTCAGTTAGGAGTTATAATGAACTTACACCGACACAAACTAGGGACGCTGCCACAAAAATTGTGCTCCAACTTCATATGGAATGATGAAAAAAACCTCTCTGTAAAATCACCAGTTTGCTGCGTTGTTTTTTGGGGCTTTTGGGGTAGCAATATGGCAATCGTCTGTTGGCTGTATGCCAACCTTAGACATATCTATGTGATTCCATCTTGGTTGGAACCAACAGAAATTGTTATTATAGAGAGAAAAACAAACTAAATTTATTTCTTTTAACAAAGTAGCAGTCTGTAATGAGTAATGCGTAATAAAGTAGGGTGGCTTTTTTGATTTTTCAAATAAGCATTTACCAAAGGCTCAAAGACAATTGACGCATTTTATACCGTTTCAAATAACTCACACAGCTGGTACATGCGTTTGAAACACCGATTTCACTCTGGCCTTGAATAACAATTTGGAATTGATAATTTGGTACCGTGGGTTTGCTACGCAGGAGCGATTGGACCGTAACTCCAATATGGTCTGTGGTTTGATTACAAGTCAACTTGACTACATCCAAAGTGATATATGGCACAACAAAAATCTTTTAACGGTTAGTTACAAAGTATTTACCGAAACGAATGATTGCTGCCAGTTAATAATTCATTTTCATAAGAAAATACACCGCAACTACCCGTGGATGGATTGTTTCATCCCAAATATTATTTTAAAGCTTAAAACAAGGGCAAACCTACGAAGTTATCAGTTCAAACTTGTAGTTACTGGAATACGGTAAGTGGGACACTGTCAATCAGCATCAGTACGTACCAGAATTCCACAAAATAACAAACTACAGTGCAGTGGTAGCATTTTAAATTTTGAATCTAGTGAATTTAGTTAAGTGTGTATGACTCTAGTTTAACTGGACTGTGGACATGTTGTGTTGTTTGTCTGCTCTGTGCAGTTGTAACCATTTTAGAAATTGCTGACATTTTCATAGGCGGAACATTAAGCCTGACCCTAACGCTAACGCTAACCTTGCTAAGCATATCCCTTGAACGGTTTGTTACCACTTCAAGAAATTACCATTTTTTAACTTATTAATTTGTCGTCAGTTTTGTATGACATCGCTTTCTCCGATTGTGTCTTAAAATTAATGCAAAACTGCAAATACAGGAAATTTTTATCACTTATATCAGAAAACTGTTTTTCTGAAAAAAGGAGGCTGCCTGCTACCAATGTTAAAATATCAAGGCAGAGCAGGTTTTGGCGCTCCTGAGCATTTTACTTTGTCGAGATACAAAGTTTTGTCACCCGACCGACGATTAATCTGTTAACTTTGTTCAGAAGTCGACACGTTATCTGTGTATTATCAAACATCGGATAATTAGATATTAATATTATCAGCTATTCTTAGTTCTTAGAATCGAATGAATGTATAATTAGATCACCTCCTGTCTGGTAGCTAGGCTCCCCTACGCAACCCCCACCCTCTCCCGACCTCCCTGGCCAAATATCTGATGCTAGACAAGAATGACATATCCAAGAATGACATATCCAAGAATGATTCGTTATTGGATAATCCACGGATACCGTGCATAAATGTTGGTTTGCCGTAACTTTGTCTACGTACGCTATCTAGTGAAGCAACGTAAAACCATGTTGTAAGTGTAAGAGCGCAATCTATATAAACACCTTCGTTATTAATACACCGTCATTGTCATCAACAAATGTCATATCTGGCGACACTTTAGTGTCTTTCCGCACACTAAATTTGTTCATACAACAAAGGGTAACCACTACATGTACCTACCTCAGTGTTTCTAAAGTTGCTTATCCACAGAAGGGAACTAAATGTTTATGTATTGGTTTTATGCACAAGCAAAAGGACGTTTAGCTACGTAAGTCATAACTGTACAAACTGTCGTCGTAACTTCATAAATAAATGTTCAATATATATTCGTTAAGAAAAAATACAGTTGTGGAATAAAGAAGCGCTTCGCTTTTATTTTGTTAGTATAGAAGGTAACAAGAGCAAGCTATAAACTTTAGGCTATGAGCCAAGGGAGTTGGTCGGTACCATACAGATGGAGTAAGGCTCATTGTGATTTTTAGCAAGATATATG
>JAVCKS010042954.1:0-10866 GCA_032273685.1 Pteraster tesselatus
GGGTTGTGTTCGTTTGCATATGCGTCAACAACTTTAGGCTGTACTTTCCTGTGTCGTAGCCCTCCTTGGCGATTTTTAGAGACGTCTTCAGTATATCCGTCAATGTTACAGTGTACGGATAGCTGCGAGTTAACAACGCGTAAGGAACGATGTTCCTTTCCTGCTCTCAGTGCGAAATGTAGACCGATTAGATACAGCATAGTGTCCACGAGTTTCTCAGGCGTATCGGAGCCAAGAATTCCAGTCGACCATAAATCTGCCTCTTCCCTTTCAGAGATGACCTGTGCTTGTTTTCTAGGCGCTCTGTTACCGAGAGTTGAAAGTTCAATCATACGCCTGTCGAGAGTGTTTTTAAGTGGTTTAAATATTGTCGTCGTTTAGCAGTTTAACGTTTTTACCCTGCATTTCTAAATACAACTGTAACGAAACGACTAGTTCGTACAATGTTTCAGCAGGATAGTCCTCCCCGTTTTGCTTTTTGGCTTCGGAGCAATTCCAGAATACCCGTCCACCACGTCCCTTTTCTAAAAATACCTCTCGTACCCAGCCTTCACATCAAAGTGATGTTAATTACAAGGGTGCCAGACTAAAATGGCGAATGGACGGGTATTCTAAAGTTTAGCCTTGGCTTCTACTACAAATCGACACAACAAATACCAAATCTCGTCATTAGTCATCTCGGGGAGCTCTACGCGTATTGGACTAATATTCAAACCTGGGCTCAACATCACGTTCTTATTCCTCTCAGCTTTCCACGTGTGAAACAGACGAACTGCCCATGTGCACTTCTTTTCAGTGGCTGTCAAAAATCTAAACTGTACAAACAAACACAAAGTAGTACAATTAAAAACAAATTCTAAACAGATTATTCACCGCGGTTATGAATTAGATTTAATTATTATTGTGTACTATTTAATCTAATGCAAAACCGCAGTCCCTGCCACCACGAAATACTAGCCGTTTATCATGGGGTGTGCTCGGTGGTCGAGAGTTTAATACGTGTGCACTAGTAGGAAATCGTGGGTTCGATCCCCATCCATGCAAGTGCCTTTGGAATTAATTCACTGCATGAGCATACAGTGATGTCACTCGTATATACATGTACTTCGTATACGGTGTGCGTTGAAAAATGTTCGTCGGCGTAGAGGGAAAAATCATCTACCTCATACACGACGAGTCGACTAAGGGTATTGTTTAATCTAATTACCTTTTCTTGCTTTTCTCATCAATTTCTACGTCAGTGAAAGGTGTTCCAAATCTACTTGGACCAGGGAGGGACGTTTCCCCATTATCAGCCACATCTGAAACGTCTGAACATAATGGCGTATATACGGGCCGAAATGCATTTTCAAAGCTCGACTTCTCCGCGGTTTCACGTACTATCGGAGAAAAATCCTTGTAACTCATCTGAATCTTCAGCAAAAACAAAAGAAGTGTCATTGCCGGCGGTTAATTCGGTATTTGAAAACGTAGTTTGGGATAAGAAAGCTAAGTCGTCATCGCTTGAAAACATCTTGCACTGATGATGGCGTGGACACACTAAATGAATGCCGTGCAACAAGCGAGTATTTCCAAATGTTATGTAATAAGTAGTTTCACGGTTCGGCGCGTGTGGGAATGAACAATGGTTATTCATGTACGTGTACACTGTACATGTATTACTTTTCAATTCATAACAATGGTGGGTGACGTATAGTTCGAATTAAAGAATCTACATTTTTTCGTAGTTTCTCCTTAACGTATTAGTATAGGTTTCGCGACATGCGACTCATTTTTTTGCAGAGCTGGTCACATTTACTATTACGCTGGGGGAAAATTATTTAAACGCACAATGAAACCCTTTCAACATTTTAATTGCCTTATAAACTTATAGTCTGCGTAATTTGCTAAAGTCTTCAGAATGCACTCACTGTTCAATATTTGTGTAATCGTAACTAAATTGGACCTGAATGTTCCAGATTTCAATGTACTTTTCCCAGCTATTTTAACACGTCACATGAATTTTAAATCAGTTCCCAAACATCGTAGAGCTCAACTATTCAACGCGACACGAGACGAATTTTAGACGAATCAGAATGCTAAACATTCCACCTTGAATAAAATCCAGTAGTAACTTTTTAAAATTCAAAAATGAGAATTAGGCTCGATAATATTGGGAGACAAATTTGAAATAGTGATAGTGAATTCGTGTGATATGGTGTTAAAATAACCGGGAAGACTAGTTTGTGTATACGAGTAGTTTTAAAACATCACTCAAATGTGGAGGTTGGTTTATTCTTCACCCACAAAATAATTGTTTATAAGAGATTGTTTTGGAACAATTTTCCAATTTTCTTAAAATATCATTTTCCGACATCCGATCACAGATCACAATACCATTTAATTAAGAACGTTAGACATGGGATTTACTAGTAATGATCATTTTATTTAATCACAATATTGAAGTGGTGACACTTAGCGTCCACCACAAAATAAATAGCTGAATGTTCCTCAATCTCAGCAGTAAATGCATGTTTAGTTTCGGATGTATGCCTATGTTAATACAATAAAAGCTTCATACGTTTCGCGCAACCACCATGTCGAGTGGCTCATCCGACCACCACTTAATTTCGATCGTTGTATATATAGGGCCTAGCATGAAGCAACCGAGCTGCCGCTTATGATGTCTATTATTTGTTAATAACTGCTTAGGCCAATATCACTGTGAGATAAGGTTTGAACCCATACCGCAGTTGCTTGGTTATTAGATATGGCAGGTTGACGGTTGTGGTGGACTTCAAACACGAATTCTCGTTTCGCTATGGATGGCTTGGGACTGATTAATTCAATGTACATGTACATCAAAATAGGCCTATATCGTGGCTGTGCAAGCGATTTCGTTTTTAGAACTTTTAATTATCTTTTTCCTGTAGGTACTCATATTAAGAAAATTTAAGACCGTATCTCAAAACGTTTTACTTTTGTTGTTGAAGTTCTTTATTGTTGCACTGCCCGTAGCTAGTTCATCTTTGCGCATTGCCGTCCGGAGTTTAAACTCGGCTTTATGATCCACGGTTATTGAGCGCGCACTTACCAATCACGGAGGCGTGCAGTGCACATTTGTTTAGGAAATGCCGCGCAAAAACACAACGTTGATTGAAATCACGAATGATAGAATCGTATCAACAATCATATCGTGCATTATCGTTTTGGCTAATCGAACACTAGTTAATATGATAATGTCTCAGACAACAATTGTTTTGTTGAGAAGCTTTTTTTTATTTCAAAATAGTATACTGAACAAATTAAGTTATAAATGCGAAATATATGAGTAAAAATGGAAATGCAAAGATAAACGGTCATGTAAATTTTGCCAGCCGATATTTGGCGTAGGTATAGCTATATACCAACACCGATATACGTATCAGCGCTGGCAGTGTATATTTCTGCAAGTTCTCAAAAATCCAATAATTTATTGCATTTATAATTTTGTTCGGTATAAATTGTGGGAAATGAAAAAATGTTGCACTGGCGGTTTTTGTACTTGCGTTTTAATTATTAGTAGGCCCAAAACCGCCTTCCATATCATGAACAGGACGAAGCATAACGCATTACGTATTATTAGCCCTCACACTCGAGAAGAGTTAATTCTAAAACATCAGTCATTATTTTCGATTCTGAAAACACTCACTCAAAATTTCCTGGTAATGCGTTGGCACGCACAAATCCGCAGGAAATACTACATGCACTCTACCATACTACCTGATCAGCCTACCCGATTACCACGGTGGCGGGGTTGCAGAGTACATCCGAAACAATTTAACTTTCATTCGCTGCATCGACCTAGAAGCAGATGACGTTGAATGTATATGGATTGAGATTAAATGTAAACATAGGCAGCCTGTTCGTATCATTTCTATTTACAGGCCACCTTCAAGCTCGGTTGAATTGGGCAAACTAAGCAATATCATATACAGAGCCTCTTCTGAATTTAATAACCTTATTTCATGTTTTAACATGTTCCAAATGAAGCAACTTGTACACGATCCAACCCGTGTTACTGAATGAACTGAAACCACCATTGGTCTCATGTTTAGCTCGCACCCTGAGCATGTTAGTGAGTGTGGTGTCTTACACGTACTTCTGAGTGACCACTATCTTGTTTACGGTCCTCATACTTGGAAAACTCCCAAAAAGGAAGGACTTTCAATTAACTTCAGATGTTTTAAAGGTATAGATAACGATGATTTCAAAGAAGACCTCGTTAACGCCCCATGGGATCATGTATGTAAGCATTGCCGATAGCCCAATTGTGAAGGTGAATTCGTGTAAATGTTAGGGTGTTATTATTGATGGAACTTTAAGTTGGATCCCTCACGTTGAATACGTCAAGACAAAGGTCACTTCTTTGGTATGTTAAATAGAATTCGAGATTGTGTTCCACAGAGCTGCATGAAAACCCTGTTTGTAAGCCTAGTTTATGCCTAACTAATTTGGGGAGATCGATACAAAGCTCACAATACTATTCTTAACAAATGTTTGAAAAGAGCCACCCGGATAATTCTGAAGTGTCCCTTCCGTACAGCATCATCTGAAATTTTGCTAAACTAAATTGGCTCTCGTTTCCTGAAGCAATCATGTACACAAAATATGTTCTTGTTTACAAATGTATAAACAAAATAGGTCCTCTGTACATTACTGATCTATTCACGCCGCTTACTCATATTCGTGAAACAAGACCGGCTTGGCATGGCACTAAGGGTTCCCTTTGCAAAAAAAAATCCCATTCTACAAGCTTTGCTGTAAAAGGCGCACACATATGGAATAACCTGAATGCTCAACTAAGGGCCATAAACTTACTAGGTTCGTTCAAAGTTGAACGTCGTAAAACGTTCGACCAATAATGTTTATGCTACAAACATCCATACTTAACGTTGTCAAATTTCTTTTGTGATGTGATATATAATTGTTATTTTGGAGTGTATTATCGTATTTTTCTCAGTATTTTATTTTGTATTATTGTTAATGCATGCAGGGTACTAATGGAAACCAGTTTGTAAATGTTTGGGCATACCCTGGGTAAATAAAATTTAAATAAAAAATAAAATAAATATAATCATGTATAAAAGAACGCCTACACTAGCAGTTGGCCTTTTGTTCGCAAGCAAAGATCAAAGCTGAAACAGAGGGGCATACTCAGAGGCGAGTGTTTTCTTTAATAAAATTGAAAATCACCGCTGATTTTTAAAATTCAATTGCAAAAAAACATACCTACTAAACCAAAGTAGCACCGGTAGGAAGGGTGGAAGAGCACGGGTTAGGAACAATCCTTAGATGTACCATCATACTATGAGAGGTTTAACTTATACCAGAGACGCTGGACCACTCACCAGGATTGACGGGCTGTTGATCGTGCTGCCTCGTGGTATCCGCGCACGTGGGGAAATTTGCTAGTTGGTTGGCCTCGGCTCAGGGACGCCTATAGACCTTGTCGATGCGGCAGCGGGCCCATATAGATGGGCGCCCGCCCTCGTTAAAACCGGGGCCCTCGCGTACAGCTAGGCCCGCTCATAGATTTCCTGATACATTTTCCTTATTTGACATCAGATATCACCCACAAAATTCCTGATGTCAAATCAGGAATCGGGACTTTTTTGGTAATATCAGAAGTCCCTCCAGGGCCACCATATTAAGTATACGTTACACGGTACAGTATACATGTACAGTACATGTACTTCACACGTTTCCGTACAGAATACCACGCGCACCGCGGTACGTCCGGGTGACACAGAGTGCGAAATACTCTGGTGTGGACTTACTTGTGGGAGATTTTAATTTCCCCAACATCAAGTGGGTGGACGGTTATCAAGATCCATTTAATGAAATAATATGATTTAAGTTTTTAGATCACTCGTAGAGGAAAATAATCTCTTCCAACACATTGATGAACCTGCCAGAATTTCATATGACATAGTAATAAATCTTAAATAAACAAAGTGACCTAAACATGCCAAACAAAAGAAATGTATCTCTCTCAATGTGCGCATCGTCTGTAACAAAATACCTGAGATACATGTACATGCCATTATTAAAGGCGAAGATGTCGATAATTTTTTTACCTGTATCACTGAACGATGTTTTATCGTGTGAAATTGTCCATGAAAACATTGAAATTATTAGGATTGAATTTTAAAAGTCCCTATCAATAATGTATATAGGCCTGACCTTGACACAAAGTGCGAAATATTCTGGTGTGGAATTACTTGCGCTAATTAAGTTCGCCAGCGTTTCTAGGAGTCTTTTACAGACTTTGAATAGTGGTATTGATGTTATCGACAATCTTAAGAAATCATTCTGGAAACAGAAATAACAACAAGAACATAATACTTACAGGAGATTTTAATTTCCCCAACATCAAGTGGGTGGACGGTTATCAAGATCCATTTAATGAAAATAATATGATTGAAGTTTTTTGATCACTCGTACAGGAAAATAATCTCTTCCAACACATTGATGAACCTACCAGATTTTCAGATACATCCCAAAACATTATATATTTATTTTCACATCAGATCCCAGCAAAATTCTGACGTTCATATTGTTCCAGGTATAAGCGATCATGACGCAATCGTATTTAAATTGCACTTACGAACACCGAAATTGTCTTGCCAAAAAAGAACAATTTACCATTATTCAAAAGCTAACTTCATATGAGATAACTTGAACAGGTAAAGAAGAAATTGCAAAAAAGTCACTCACTTTATTCATGTCAAATGGCAGGTGACATACAAAGCAAGCCACAAAGATTTTGGAACTATGTACAATCCTGAAAAACCATACAAAATAATATTGAGTATCTCACCGTAGATGGGCAGATAATAACAGATAGTACTTTTAAAGCTGTAGCATCCTTCACGCGTCAACTAGCACGGCTTTAAAAACCAGCGTTCTTGTGAGACGCAGTTACTAGACGCCTTACATGATTGGAGCTCGTACTTAGACAAAGAAAGCAGTGTTGATGTTATTTTTCTGGACTTCGCAAAAGCATTTGATAGAGTCCAGCAAAATTTACTCTGTAACAGACTGCAGCTGTATAGCATTGACTCGTTAACGAGCTTCCATTCTGGTACAAAGAGTCGTACTTAATGGGAAGTTTTCGCCTCAGTGGTCGGATGTAAAATCGGGTGTACCTCAAGGTACTATTTTAGGCCCTGTGCTCTTTCTATGCTTCATTAATTATATTTCCCAAAACAATTATATGCTGACGACTGTATACAGTCCTATTAGTAGTCTGAACGATTGCACTTCAGTGGGGTGGCATAGCTATAAACTATTGTTCATTTTTTGATAAAAGCGCCAAATTTGGTACATATATAGCTTAATACATGTAGGAGACATCTGGATATTGGGCCATTGCAGGTTTGCTTTTTTATGACCACGGCAGCCATTTTTCAAAATGGCTGCCAGCGGTTACTGGTATAGAACACATTGGCCACCCCATATCTGCTTATTCCATGGTCTCAGTACCACAAGTCATACAATGCAGACATGCGGTATTGTCTGTACAGGTTATGGTGATAACTTGTTTAAACCGTAGCAGTCACGAGTACAGTTAAAAGGCATGTTACAACGCTCAGTGAATGTACGGAAGGCATTATACGCTACTTAAGTTTTTTAAAAAGACCAGTGTAATTGCTGTATACTGCTCGAACCATGTTAGCTGTATATCATTGCAAGAAAACTTGCAAGGACCATGGCATTGCACCTTGAGTAAATAAGAGATCTTACAGTCAACTGGAACATGCTCCCTCACAGAAGCAAATACCTGTGCACTGAAGTGCAGCCTTCTTGCACCTGCAGCGATTTCTGCAACCACTCTTGCAGCCACAAGAGATCAGCTCATGGCAGGATGTTGATGCTTGTTGCAAAAACGTCGTCCAGTGGGGCTCATACATTCCTTCTGACTTCAGCCACCCCCAGTCAGTTGGTGATGGCAACACAGGGTCTGTAAGCAATGTATTCCCCCAGATATGACCACCCTGGTAGACTGCTCTCTTGATGTGCTCCACGAGAGCAGCTCGGGTAGGCGGGATTTGCTGTGCCGAGTTTTTCCGTGGAAAGAGCTTCTTTCTAGCACGATCCACCGTTTATTTATTGTAATCTTTTTTTTTCTTCAAAAGTGTAGTCCTTATCAGTTAACAAGCTACTTTCCAAAGGAGCCCTCTATACATTGGCAAGAGGAACATAATGCCTCCCCGGAAGAAGTTACGGTTTTGAGTGGTGGGAGGAAAGCCCCAGAACTAGGGAAACCCCACGAGGTTAGGCAGGGACTGAAAACCCAGTTCACATGCAATTGGCACCAGCATGGTTTGAATCCGGGACCTGCAGAGGTAAGGAGAGGAGAGTAACCACTGCGCAACCGTGTGCAGGTGCTGGTTCTGTCAAAGAAGAGTATGACAAAACTCTCAATAATTGTCATTGCATCATCTGGAATCTCCATTTGCTAGCATAAGCAATGCATCTGTCAGTTCTGGCAGTGACTTCCATGTTGACCATGCTGCCTTCGTTCCATGTCCAGCAAAGCTGGATACAGTGTCAAAGCCTGTCAAAGCATGGAACACTGGAAGGGCACGTGACATCTCTGGTCCTAGGCACGCAGCTATTTGGTGAGCTGCCAGGTAGCGAAAGTCCTTGCCAGTTTCGAATGCTAGCCACAATTCGCATCCAGCTGGTAGTTGACTTATGGCAAACACAGCCAATACCACAACATCAGTGTCAACAGTGCGTATGAGGATTTGGTGGTGGCCATGCTGTGAAGCATGTGATACATGCAGTAGCATACGACTATCAGCCTCTTCATGGTTGCATAGGGCTAGAGTGTGGAGATCATACAGTAGCTTTGTGCTGAGAACCCCCATCCCGTCAACCTCATTATCCTCCTCACAGAACGCATGAAGAAGGGCCTTGGACAAGAAACTGAATACATGTAGTTCTGTCTTGTTACTGTCCTCCATCAGAGAGCGCTGATGGCCATGCTTGGTTCTCATGCTGAAGGAAGTCTTCCAGGTTTCTATCTCTGGTTTGACAGCTAATGTAGAGGCGTGAGAACAATACATCACTTTTCATTGATGTCAGCTGCTGCTGCTTTTTACTTGCCGACTTTTTTATTGAGCCAACAAACAGTTTCAATCGGTTGCGATGGCCTGCGTTATCAATGGGCTTTGTTCTGTCTACCAGACAATCCTTTGTGAATGCTTGGAACTTCTTGGCCGTCTTAACAGTCTCCACTGCTGATTTATCTGCAATCTCTTTGCTGTCAAAGACAAGCAGGTCTTTGCTCTCCTCTTCGAATGGGTTGCCTAGTTCTTCAATGACACGGACGAGTGAGCAGTCTGGTTATGGTGGAGCACCTCATCTCGTCTTCGCATGAGCTGATGTGCATCTTCAAAATCTTCGACCAGCGCTGCAATTTCAGGGCCAGCTACCATCTACCGCCGGAGGGAACTAGGGTTGTCGGTAAGTCCTCCATCACTCTTGATACAAGCATTATTCTGCTCATGTGCTTGATCGATGGGGATCGCCGAAAAGACACGGTTCGTCTTCTGAAATTGGTTGGACTTCACTATCAGACAGAAGAAATTATTTTCGCTTTATATTGAGCTACAAGATTTTAAATAACCTTATTAATGGTAATTCGTTGAATAAATTTACTCCAGCCATTCAGAGTATAGGGCGATTGGACCACAATTTGAAACTACTCATATACCATTTACCAGAACCTATTGCTTTAAATACTCGTTTTTTGTTCGCTCTGCAGACGATTGGAATAATATACCAGAGAATACGGTAAATAGCTCATCTTTGACAACTTTTAAAAAGAGCCTGAGAGGCACATTCCAAAAATGACGCCATCTGCTACTCCATTTTACACTGTATTTCGTAGTTTCAAATTGTGGTCCAATCGCCCTACTCTAATGGCTGGGGTGAATTTATTCAACAAATTAACATGGATAACTTTGCATTTATTTTCTGGGGTCAAAGGGCAGGCAATTAACCCTCGGATGGAAAACTCCAAAATAGTTTCACCAAATCCCCACGAGTCTACGATTTTGTAGCCTAGACGTTTCCGCTAATAACTGCTCTAAAATGTGAATGAAAATTTTCCACAAAATTTGAGGTCTTCCTTGATCTCTCTAGACCATAAACAACATCTGGGATGGGAAACCCCAAAAAACCTACACCAATGCCCCACCTGGCAACGTTAGGTTGCCAGTTCAGTTTTGTGCACAAAGCAATGATTTTGTGTACACAAACCCCATGGGACTTGATCAATTGTACAGTTTAGAGGAAAATAACTCTGCGAAAAAAAGTGGGCGCTAGGGGGTAGGTGCAGGTCAATGCACATACTTAGGACTAGGAATATATGAAGTATCTTGGTAATTCACTTCTTGGCTACTAAAATATATTTAATTTTGAACGAATTTTGGAACAAATTCGTAGACTCGAGAGTTAACATGAATGAATGAGAGACGCCGCGGTTTGCCGCTACTGTGAGAATGCTCAATATCGCGCGGTATTCCGTTTCCTGTTACCGCGCTTCTGTGTGAATATGCTTTAACGCTGCATGATGTGTATTACCATTATTTGGTCATTCGACTCTCTGAATGGCACTCCAGGCTTCTGAGCCTGCCACACCGATATTGTACTGTGACCGTGATGCTATAGATCGTTTGCACTGGCGGCAATCTTGGAGGTGTATTTCTTTGTTACTCTTTGTTTAGGCTTGAGTATAGCCTGGTTTGTTTCCCCCTTGTTGTCAATTTAAATAATACCAAAGGTTAGTATTCTCATTTAACATGTTTAATATACAACAATGGAAGTATAAAG
>JAVCKS010042965.1:0-10865 GCA_032273685.1 Pteraster tesselatus
AACTTCTACAGGTAAATTGTATTATATACATCTTTTTTTCACAGTGAGTAGGGATTCATTCTATGACCAAAAACCAGTACAGACAAAAAAAAGTACAGACACCCTTTAAGAAACAGTTTGTTAGTTCGAATTGAAATCTACAAAGTACATCGTACTTCTTCAAGTGCAGCATTTGTTTATTTTTGTACAACTATATGTTATTTTGGGTAACCCATCCCAGAAGAGTACTGGTCATTTGGTGCCCTGATGATTTTGCAGGCAAAACCTCCGGAAACAAACAAGTTTAGGCAGGGACTGAAAATCCAATTCACATGTTGGAACCAGCGGGATTTGAACCCAGCACCCACAGTGCTAAAGGTGCGGAAAGTACGTCTGCACCTGTGGGGTTAGGTGGCGCAGTGTTACTTTCCTCGCCTTCACTTCTGTAGGTCCCGGGTTTAAACCCTGCTGGTGCCAATTGCATGCGAACTGGGTTATCGGTCCCTGCCTAACCTTGTGGGTTTTCCCTAGTTCTGGGGCTGTCTCCCCATCACTCAAACCGTAACTTCTTCCGGCGAGGCATTATGTGCCTTTAGTCAATGTATAGAGGGCTCCTTTGGAAAGCAGTTTGTTAACTGAAAAGGACTACCCTCTTTAAAGATTACAAAAAATTAAAAATAAACCACCTACATTGTAGCCCCCACTTAGGGCACAAGTAATTTACATCTAACCAATGGAAAATAGTGTACCATACAATGTAGGTGTGTATGTAGAAATGTATTTCTTTAGGTGCAAAACGGCCGACATCCTGTAAAAAAAGTCATGTTGGTAATTCACTTCTCTTTTAGTTGTTTGTACATGTATGTGTGTACTCCTTCCCACTTTTCATATACCTGTTTGAGCAAATTGTATTAAGCATAACAATTCGTAATTTCAAGACGTTTTGTTGTCTGAGCATTCACCATAAACGGGCTAAATGTTTGTAATCTGCTGCAGGTGTGCACATTTTAATACAAAAGTTACTTAATGAATCATCAGGCTAGTTGGATCTATCATAGAGTGTCCTCAATTCATTGGGCAGCCGATAATGCATAGACTAAAGCCTTCAATTATGATTTTGCCTGACTAAAAAAGAAAAAAACTGCTAATTTCTCTTTTTTCCTTGGTGTAGTTAGTTTAATCATTAGTACAGTACTGCCAATCAACAACAAAATTAGCTTGTTTATCTTCATTTTAGGGTGGTCCATCTTTGGTATATCACTAAATGGCTTGTAGCTGACATTATGGAAGTTTTATGAAACTGTCCATGCCATAGCGCAATTTTAAGCCAAAATTGTAAATTGGATTAATATTATGTTAGATATTGGACGTCGGCTATATGATTTATGACTCAATGGCAAAGAATATTTGGTAATCTCCTGTTTCTACACACACACACACACACACACAGACAGACACACAAGCACATAGCAGATGCACATGCACACGTACGTGCCCACACACATGCATGCGTGCACACACATACAATCCTAATGATAAATGTGACTATTGAGAGCTTTGAAGCTAAGCACATTTCACATAGCGACATGTTGGTATGTGGAAAGCCTATCCCCTGTGGAGCCTCCGGGGACTGTGAGATTTGACTTTGACACACGAGGAAGAAAAAAAACAAAAAAACCTCAACGCACAACCTAAACTTGCGTTTAGTCAATTCATCCAGAAACTATAACACAGTTTGATTTAAAGGTAGTAGGAAATTATGTCATAAGGCTCAGAGCGAGTACGTCATGTCGTGTCTAAATGTTGATTTTTATATACTGCAGAGGAAATTATCATCTATTTTGCATCTCTATTTTTGTGACTTTATAGCGAAATGGATACATTCTAGCACGTAGCAGAATGTGGAAGTGCAATATCTGGGCACAAATTCTTAATCTTGAATACCCTACTTTTTATTCAAACATTCTAAACTCTGTACAAAAAAGTTCAAATAGATAACCTTCATATTTACAAAAATAACACAGTCTGTGCACTTCAAAGTTTCTAAACAAGATTGTGAGAGCTTGCCAAGCTATTTTCTTAGGTACTTTTGGTTCATTTTGGTAATAAATTGTCAAAAACAAATCTTTGTATAAGGACATCTCTTTCTATTCCTATGGTTCCTATTTATAACTTTCGGCTACCGACCATAAAATTAAATATAAAAACAAACTGTAGAAAACAATAAAAAATGTGCAAAAAAATACTAGCTATTAGATTACTCTGTTAGGAGGCAACCTGATGTTTCAAACACAGAAGGGTCTGAATCAACCAATTTCTAACCAAGTATTTCCTTTAATCCCTCATATACCACAAGATCTAATTTCAGAGTCTGGTTCCATCTTTATTAGTGTTTTCAACCTGCAGTTAATTGAGAAGGTCAAGGGTCTCGACTAGTGGGAGTCTGGGTTGCTAGGTGTCGTACTCTTTCCCTGCGTGGATTCTTTTGAGTCCTACATTGGCAGATGGTGCCAGTGAGTACAGGTTTGACAGTTCGAGGCCAGATCATTAGTTGATCAGTTGCCCTTTTGGTTTCTTTCACATTATGTACAGTATATAGAGCTGAGGGTAATGGTTAGGCAGCACTGGGTCCCAGGGTAAATGATGAACAATGCATCGGACTACAGGGGCCACTGACCTCCTTGCACTGTTTTGGTAACCAAAATAATAGATGCTTTGGACAGAACATTGTTCAGGGATAGTACATGTACCTCTCTTTAAATGTCCGACTGAATAATACCAGTATATTGCGGTAATATATTAGCCCCCCAAAACTCATCAATGGGTAAAGAGCAAAATGGTTGACTAATAAATATCACCCAGCTATGACCCATATTGTCAGAACTAGGTTTCATATATTTGTGTACAGCTCGACACTGCAGCTGTGAATCAAACCTTCTTACCCCAAAATGTTACTCCTCTACTATCTATTAACATATTTCACAAAACACACTTGATTGATTTGACCAGACTAAAGTACCACATTTGCGTCGTCACTTTCTAAAAGAATATTACACAATAAACACCTCCCTGCTAAAAGATAATTGAAATTTACAATGAATTACCATCAATCATGCATCGTATTCACTTCATCAATTCATGTATCTGCCTCTTTTAGGTTTATTGTGACTGGCTTGCCAGCACCACAGGGCACATCTGTAAAACAATTTTTCATGTTTTCATTTTTAACCCACGTCTACCCTTGCCCAGTCCTTGTAGTTCCATGCTTGATTTCCCAGCCTTCGAATCCCCCCCCCCCCCCTTGCTTATTCTGCAGTATAATCTTCTCATGCATATCTTTTTATGGTATTTTGGGGATCTATAAAATGGATCACATGGCCTCTGCTTTTGATCATATCAACAAAAGAAGAGTATAGCATAACAGTATGTGACTTGAATTCAATTTTGGGGGAACTTTCTGTGGGGCTGTTTCGTGGTCTATAAAAATGTAGAGAGCATAGAAAAAAAAACAAGACATTTTGTTTGAGGAGTAAATTTTAAAGTTAGACTTGAATTATAATTTATCAGTTGCACCATAGAATGTGACACTTGTTTAAAATCATTGTTTCTTGTTTGCCGTTAATTTGGTTGATTTACGCTGATGACATTACCAAAACAGGTCTTAGACAGGTTGAAACACTGACATAAGTTTTGGACATAAAATAGTTCCTAAATTCCTTTTGTACGACCAAATCTAATTCTACCGATTCACATGGTCTGAAATAAGGTGTACTGAATATAGTGAATATTAGATTGAAATCTTCTTTTCTTTGTTTTGTAACTTCTCTTTGTGCAATCTGTTCCAGATTTGGTTTTTAGCTCTTCAAAAAACTTTTCATGCAGAAATTTAAAAATAGTTTAGAAAAGGTTACAGGAACGAAAGAGTTTAGTATTTTGTTTATTGATATGCTTACAAATTTACCCACATGCTTCAATGGAAGTAGTCTAATACTAGTTCTGGGTCTGTATCACATTCTCATGTTGCAGTTTTAGAAGTTACGATTCTTGAGGTTGGAGGAAGCTACGTACATTAGGAAAACCCACGTTAGGAATGAAAACCCAATTTACATGGTGCACCATTGGAATTCAAACCCGGGATATTTAGTGGTGAAGACAAGTGAATGCTTAACCTACAATGGGGCGGCAACTTGGCACTCCGTTTGAGGTCTGAAACACATTATTATAGTTAATTATAATTACATTACCGGTATACGTTATAATAGTTAACAGACCCATTACAAACTGAGCAGTCCACCGACTCCCTTTCCATTGTCTATAACCACTAGGATACCATTCATCCATACTATATAAGTCTTTGGACAGAGCACTATATGTCCTACAACAGCACATTATTTGCCTCACCACACCCACAAGAAAATCCCCCCCCAAAAAATAAAAATAAAACAAAATTCATAATGGTATCATGGCTGGTTCCACCTGCTTTATGGATCTTAACAATCCACTCAAAAACAAACAAAATGTTTGTTCCATGATAGGGACCTCACCTTCTTTAAACCACACCAGGAAACTTCAATTTGTGTCGTCCCAAATCCCAGAAATGATTTAGGGAAGGAATTTGCAGAGCTGGGTGTCAAATTTCTGGGGTCAACCTGAGGGTTTATGTCTAACAGCAGCTGAGGTTACTCAAAGTATGACCTTTGACCTATATCACTTTAGTGTATAGACATGAAATTCAGGGTTTGTGCACGTAGTATTATCTATGCTGCATGTGTATTAGATTAGTGGTATGAATTAGTACGTATGAATAATTTGGTTACACAACGCCAAATCCATCAAAAATCTAAAAATGCTAGCAAATGTTTTAAATTAAGACTCCTTTTTTCAAGTGGGATACAGTGTTCATCAGACTTCTCAGTTAGTTAGTTCTCAGTGTTGTCAGTTAGTTCATCAGACTTTCAATCTAGATGTCTGCAGTCGGAGTTCTGGGCCGCCATCATCACTTTGGTGCGTTCTTAGGCAAGACACTTTATTTAATATTTTATTTTCAGTTTTTTCAGACAATTTTAGACAAAGTCATAGGTTGTGAAAAAGGCCGAACAGCTCTCTACTGATGTCTGTAAATGAGTACTGTCATATATAGCATCAAGAGGTCAACCTATGATGGACTACCTAGATCCAATCCAGGGGGAGTAATAATCTCAGTGGGCTTCATGCTTCCAAAGCCCAATTAACAACAACAGTGTTGGAATATATACCTCATTGGCTACTTATTACGAGTTTCAAAAATGAGATCAGCTGCAAAGCTGCTTCTTTATATTCCCTCTGCGGTGCCTGGCAATCAGAAAACACAGGGACAAGAAATGTTTTCTTAAATTTAGACAAATGTGTGCTCCAATTACCGGTAATACTGTCTGAATAAATAAACTTTTGAAGTATGATCTGATTTGAAATGATTAGAATTTTGTATTGACAAATTTGCCCTTGTCATAAGCTTTAAAATGATATATGGCACATAGAAATTGACCAATGACATTTTCTTGTCGAAAGTTCATTTTGACAAGAAAAAAACCGTGTCATTCTCTATGGAGGGATGTGCTTTTCATTCGGCATTTCAAATCTTCCAAGGTAATGGGGGAAAACGTACAAAATAATCAATTCAGCAGTTTGGATTATTCCTAAAGGTCAAATCATTCTGGGATTGGACAGTACATCTTTAAGGATACAACATACTGAACGTGCAAATCGAATGCTTGTGCCTTATTGTATTTTAGCCTTAATAGCAGCTTGGAAGGTATAACTGTGCTTGACAATCAATTAATCAATCTGATAGAAACTTGGTTCATCATTGTCATTGCGGTAGGCAACATGCTGTGTGGCCTCGGAATTGAATTACATTCTGATAATTGGAACAGTTTCGTCCAATATGGTGGCCCCAGATAACAAGATAAGTCTGCTGGAATAATGGGTCATAGGTATGTGCTACTTATTACAAGTAGCACACCATAATTACATTGTGCACTTTTCACGAGCGTTCGTAGGAACATTAATGGCTCACTGAAGTCGAGATTATGTTTGTAGTCTCTTTGAATGAATCTGTGTTATCTACACACACCGAGTCCGTGTCAGGTTCTTGTAAAAAGATTTCTTATCGGATATATGCTTGCCTCTGTGAGTACTTTGCGGCATCCCCATCTGACCTGGTCCCCTGCTACATCGAATTCAGGGGTGTGTTTGCCATGGAGGTGTTACCAGTGCTGCGAACACAGTGTTTCCACTGGGCATAAAGACAGTGTTACTAACTAATGTCTGTGATATTGTTACCACTGGCTACACAACGGTGTTATCACAGTGTTATTGCTGGGTAGAGGTGTGCGTTACCAGTTAAAACTAGATCTGTCTGCGATATGGTGGGGTAAGCTTTTTTCCAGATGGGAATAATTTTACAGCGATGCTTAAAGGGAAAGTCCACCTGTTTAGATATTATGAAAGTGTGTGAAATTACATGGTTTCCACAACAAAATGTATGATTTTAATTACATCAGGAATAGGGAAAACTTGAATATACCTCACACGGCGTGCCTTCAGTCGATACAGATTTTCAGGAGGTGCAGCCACAACGCCACAATTTCCTGGATGTCAAACATGGATGCCCGCAGTGTGCCACCGAGTTGCTACAAATCATGAATACATTGGGGTCTCATTTCGTGATCGACAACAAAGAATAATGTACTGAGTATTGATTATTTATATTTCCAAATTTTCTTTCATTTTGTAATCGGGACTGGAATTGCCCTTTAAGCATACATGTTGTGCCTAAGTAAATTACATGTACTTTCATTTCGTGGATGTAAGCATGCTGATAAAAGTTTGCTAGCTGCTGAAACCCAAAAGCTTAGCAACTGGTGATATAGCAATGCAAATGTATACGTACTGAGTGTTGTTTATCATTTAGGCAGAGCTATGAAATTGGCCCATGGTTTCTCTACTAGAAATGAATTGGGTTGGGTCACTCCGCGTGGGCTACTCGGCTCTACAAGGTTTCAAAAACAGCAGAGAGTTACTTTCTGCAGAAAACAGCATAGTCCTGTTACACTATTAGGCAAAAGCTATGTCATGCCATGTTCAGGCTCTCACTAAAATCCCTCTCATGAACTTCAACCCACCTTTTAGCAGTGATCCCCAGAATAACAATGCGCAAGGTTGCTAAACATGAGGGATATTTTGGACCTCTGACAGGAACATTTGTCACTATTTTTCCCCAAGGGGACTGGGACTAGGCTTGGGAGTAAGTGTATTGATTGATTACGCAGGACAATGGGGGCATTATCATCTAATGGTCATTAACTAGGATGTGAAATCTCTGTCTGTTTATTGTTGTACTTATTTAGTAATTGTTGCGATCTGGGAAAACTCATTGGTATTGGCTTGTCACACAGCTGCAGCAGTGTCGGTAGAGGTGATGTACGGTAGCGGTACATATGGTAGTGGTGCTGTACGGCGGCAGTATGTACGGCAGCGGTGCGTACGGTGCGTACAGCACAGTAACACGGGAAATTCGTCAGAAATCTTGTGAAATTTGTTTGGTGGGAAGCAATCAATAAATGTTCATTGCCCAATGCATATCCCTCCACATTGTTTGATCGGTAATAGTGAACCAGTTTATCAAGTTTGCCTGCTCAACTTCACACCAGGCACACAGACTTGATTGGCTTATAATTGGATACCAGTGTTTTGCTTTGGTAGGGGATGGGAGGGGGGTTGAGGGGGCATAATGCATAGACAGAGCTGGGATGACTGGATGTAATTTCAGGAAACGTGATTAGGTCCTTGTTTAATAACAACTATACATAGGGATGTGCTGGTTATATTTTAGTATTTAGTTTAAATACTTATAGTTGTTCATCACTGACGTGGCACTGCAGTTTAGTTCGCATACATTTTAATTAGCTAGTCATTATTATGGTACATTCTACCAATGGTTAATTTATAACTCGTGTTCAGTAGAGTATTTTTAGCTGGTGAGTTTATATCCTAATGATATACTATATATATGCATTATGTTCTGATCTCATTAGAATTATCCACTCTTCGAGGGACTAGGTATTCAATGGGTCCGCAACCCCTAGGGGGTCCTCAGAATTACTGCAGGTGGACCGCTAAAGTACAATATGTGCAGTAGGGTTCCCTGCACATATTGTAATTTATCAGCTTAGGGGTCCTTGACCTGAAAATAACGTCCCCTGTGGTAGGGATTCCCTTCCTCTCATCACTTGTACAGGAGCTCGCTAATTCGTGTCTGAGATGGGATCACAAACATTACAACACAAACTTGAAGTTAAAACTTTAAAAACTTAATATAGAGAGTAGATCAGGTTGATGTTTGCGATCGAGAACGTTGCTTTCCAGCCCTCATTGCTTATTTTCACAGATGGAGTCGGTGGTGTGTCTGTTTAGGTGTCAAACAGCCTCTCTAAGTCTCGTAATAAGAAAAAAAAGTCTTACATATTTAACTGTGATAGTCGAAACGTGTGATGCTGGGAGCGTGCAGAATGCTTATACATCTGACAGGCGCATGTGCCGTGACCGTGCCCCAACCCTGTATCCAGGAATTGTGGTGGGTTTTTTGGCTATTTTGAACTGACTGGACATTCCCACGCTGCCAACTGTCAGCGTACCGGCTGAGTCTGCATGTGGTCTGGCCATGGCTATTGTTGTTTGTGTTTATGCATGGCGCCCACTCCACATACGGGCACGTGTCTCTGATTACACAGTGATTTGTACACACTTGCTAGTATTGTAAAAGACAAACAAATGTACTTGTGAAAAGTCATTGCTGTAATAATGTGGTGTAACAATTTCAATTAAAATGCGGTTATTGGGATAGAAGGTGGTTCGTGCTAGTGTGACCATGTCTGTGTGTGTGTGGGGGTGTGTATGTGTGTGTGTGTACAAAAGAATCTTGAAGTTGTGTGTACACTGTACAATATTGGTTTTAGCTTGCACACCTATGGGTAAACGTTTGATCCTATGAGTAATAGTTTGTGTAATCATTCCCAATTTTTGTCCTCATTCATGCATGAAATACAAGGACATCGGGACCATGTCTGAAAATAGTGGCATAGCCTACGATTTAGGGTCTGAGTGTAAAATCTTACCCTCGATGGTTGTGGTTCAGTGTTTCTTGCAGAGATGTGATGCATCCATAAAAATCAATGTTTTTTTTAAATATTACACTCAAGCAATTCTGGATTGAGAAGTTTTTATATCTCTCTAAAGTCGTATCATCCTCCAGAGATAATCAAATGAATAGCATGCTTCCACTCCATCACTACGAAGATTAGAGCATCGTCAAGGCAGTAACCTTTTCCCCCGTTCCCACGGTGATGCCATCATCTCTTCTCTGTCAGTTTCCCCGCATAACTCAGCCTGCCCCAAACCCCTCCTGTGGGTGTAAGCCATACCATTGGAGCATATTGACATATATCACTATGTTAGAAGCTATAGACATCCGCTTGCAGTATCCCCCTTGAGCCCTGTCAATGCTAAAATAAAAATCTCCAAACCTATCGCCGCTATTAATCTATATCCACCAATTAACCAATCCGATAGAGTTCAATGTCTCTTCGTTCAGATTTGTTCGTCAAACCTGCACTCCCTTTTTCACATTCGTTTCCCTCACCCTCTACGGACAACCCAATGTGCCAAGACATATCTCAATTGGTTAATTTCTTGCCATGGGGTTTAGTGCAAGTCGATTCTCTACCTACTACGGTAGTTGTTTAATGATGCGCTAAGGCCTTATTAAAGCTAAATTCAAAGCCTTCACTAAAAACTTTCTGTTCAATCTTTGAGTTATTTTGAGGATTATAAAGAATATTTGTGCAAAATCTTTTATCTGTATACTGAGTCCTGACAATTATTTTAAACAATGACTAGCTTTCTGAGCCATTGTTTATTAGAACTAGTTCCCTTACCAACAAATAAGCTTAAAGCAACGATGGGAGAAACCTCCTGGAAAAACCCTAACCCCAACCCTAACCCTAACACCAACCCTAACACCATATAACCATGTAACCCTAACCCTAGTCATAACCCTAATCATAACCCTAACCTTAACCCTGACTATGGAGAACTGAATAAACCTGTTTTATATAAATCAAATCAACTTTATTAGATACACTTTCATATAATCCAATAATTATATACATTTATGTACATGTACATGTACGTACATATCGTAAAGTAGTTAAAGGTAAACAAAGTAAAACTATAACAATAATAATAACAATATTGTAAGTGTTATACAATATTTACTGGTAATGAAACATTACCACTGTGTTATAGAATTTAGCTCACTATCCTGACTATCATTAACCATAACTATGAGATCAGAAAGCTGAATGATTATTGTCTATTTACCAGTACAGTACCCACCCCTGAAGAAACCCCTTAGTTACTGCTTGATTGTGTAACTCCACTGGGATTGAGGTTGACTGTATTATTTTGTTAGTTCTCCAATGAGACTGTCCCTGCACTAGATGACCAGTTCCAACCAGTCTGGAACCTATGTTTACCCCAATGATACCTTGAGGTGAATGTCTGCTTGTCACAAGGTGATGTGCAACCTGTTCTTGCCTTGAGTCTGGCTGAAAGGGTGAGGCAGTGCTGTCGTTTCTTGTGAAATCTTCATGTGAAAATCAATATGACTTAGCGGTTCGTTTGATTAATTTGATTAATCAGTTTTAGTTGCCCTTGATGACTGGTGATATATACTTGCAAAGAACGTTAAATAATTTGTCATTTAATGAGCTGTGGGGGGGGGGGGGGGGGGGGGGGGGGGGGGGGGGGGGGGGGGGGGGGGGGGGGGGGGGGGGGGGGGGGGGGGG
>JAVCKS010042987.1:0-10864 GCA_032273685.1 Pteraster tesselatus
CCTACGACACAAGGTATTCCCAAGTGGTCTCCCATAGAAGTACTAATCTTGCCCTACATCGCTTAACTTCGGTGATCTTAAAGTGTGGATGACTAAGGGAGTAAGGGTTTGCAGGTTTTTCCAACCACGGACCAACCTTGTAACCTACCTGTTGTTTCCACCACAACCCATTTCCTTCAATGGTTACACCTCCAACATAATAGCCCAAAACCCATCTATCTTTCAGACTTATGTTCATTGTACATAGCTCTAGTGAGTATTTGGACATAGACAGGGATTTTGGAAAAAGAGTTAAAAATATCCAAACCTCGGTTACACATTGCTTTGTTTATAGCCAATTTCGTAGGTATTAAACGAAAGACACCACTCAAGCACAAGTGTATCTATGTTTACTTCATAGATAAACCGATAGCGCTCCGGACGTGTAAATCAGGAGCAAACATGTTTTTATTCCATGACTGTTGTTTGTAGATTCAACTTTTTTTTTGGATCACTTATAAGAATCGACGGCTCTCTACATTTCACTCTTTTGTTACAGCCAGTATGTGGGCTTAGATGCTCACCAAGACGGAGAAACAGACAATGAAGAGGATGATGAACAACTAAATATGGCAATCATTGCCTCTTTGCAAGAGCAACATAGGTAAAGTCTAAAGTCTCTAACATTAACCAACATATACTGCCCATTGGCTTCTTTTCTTAATGATTGAGTAACTGGCGATTGAGTAACATGCACATAGACATAAATGTTTTTGTGAAGTTACGTAATTCAGGGTTAGACAGTTCTTTTGTTCGAAAACAAAGAAATTGGCTCTATTTGGCATTATGTAATTGAAATGATTACATAAGCCATACGCATGGCCAGCAGTTTCCTCCGATTTATTACCAATTGAGCACGTCAAGAGATGTAATAAGAGTGTGGAATAACATTCCACAAGCCATCTACACACATCCGACATTTCGTCTATGAGGCGCTGGTGTCCTGCAGTGGTCAATGCGAATGGAGGACATACCAACTTTGTGACATTGAAATTAAGTTCTTTGAAACAATACAAATATGTTAACGTGTTAAGTGTGCATGTTATGACCAAACCTGCATTAATTGCTAATTATCTGTTGCTTTTTCTTTAGCAGCACACACATTACACTGGTACGAGCTCATGAAATTACAGAGCAAGATAGATGATGAAAATACATGCAAGTTCAACATTAATCGACAGTCTGTGTATGATGGAGCTTTGAGGGGTTTCAAATGAAAAAGCTACAGTCCATATAACCGGATGTCAGTTATATTCACATACAGTGTGTCTGTTGGTGAAGGAGCAATCGATGTTGAAGGTCCAACATGAGAATTTCTTCGCTTGTTGATGAAGCACCTCCAGGGTTCATGTATCTTTGAAGGCCTCCTAGACAATAAGGTGCTTGCACTAAATGCCTCTGGTAAGTCCCGTTATTAAACCTAATCTCACCTAATTTGCATTTACAGACTATTAATTTGGACCATAGGTTTTGACACTATTTTCAAGCGCTGAGCCTGCGGTCTAACCAATGAACTGTGAGGGAAATCGGTTCATTCATTTTATTTAACGATAATGAGATTTTCGGATTAGGTGAATACAATATTACCTTCAGTTTGGAAGGTTTCAGTTCCACGCCTTATGAAAAAATTGTAAATTTATTTCAAAATGTTTCTTTATTTTCAGCTCTATCTGATGACCTGTACTATACAGCTGGGAGAATAGTAGCTGTCTCGTTGATTCATGGAGGTCCATCTCCTGTTTTTTTTAGCCGCACCCTTTTCAATTGTATTGCATTTGACATGCTTTCTGGCGAGATTGATCCCACCATAGATGATGTTATGGATGCAGATGTCCAACTTCAAAAGGTACATCTGTTATTTAAAGACAAACTCACTGTAATCCTTTCTGAAACCTGTTAATTTAGGCTTCCTCAGTTCAAATTGAGAGACCGCTCATTCTTAACTATTACACTCAGGTTTTCAAGCAAACGAACCTCAGTAACAAGACCAACTTAAGACCATTAGTCTAAACTCTTGTTCATGATGTCATGGGTGTTGAAGATTGATCTGCATGGACATATTCTCCACCACTTTTTGCAGAATAAAGAAGCAAGTGACATTAAACAACTCCAGGATGCAGTTAACGAGGCGTCAAGTTTCTTGAGTATGGCAGGGTGTCTTGTACCTGTGAGAGATATTAGCGATGGCGAGCGAATTACCAAAAGAGCCACTGCTTTCTATGTTGTGGACCGTGTTCGCTCTCCTTTGGAACGGTAATTAGTAAGAAGATATACTATTTGTCTATTTATTTTCTCTGCCGCAAGATTTTTCCGTATGTCAGTTTGACAAAAATACCTGCACATTTGAGATTGATGTCACAAGGTCAACAGATGTATCTGTATGTAGGGACCAGAGTCACAAGACAACGGAGACGCAGCCATGAAGAACTAACATGATATGCTTTGATCAATCTAAAAACACCAACACATTTTGTTGACACAAATATTGTATTTTTCAGCTTGAAAGATGGTTTGAAAACATTGGGGCTACTTGAAAGTATCCAGGAGCATCCACACATATTCAGGGACTTGTTTTACAGGCAGTCCAGCCAGCTAACAATTGAAACAATGGCAACCAAACTTGTCTGTAAGGGAATCTAACAACTACTCCATGGAACTCCGAGTTCTCGGCTGGTGGAGGGATCTACTTCAGGATATTGTCGGTACTATATATATATATTTGTTTACTTTGGTAAGGCTACACAGAGTCGTTCACATATGTTTGTTCTTCCTATAAAAATTCACCTGAAAATATGAGTCCTCAGCAGAGTCAATCAATTCAAAACCATTCAACCCCTACAGTTTTGTGCTTAGGAAGGCACCCTTCGCAAGTTTTGTATTTCATAGCAACCGTTAAGCAAATTTTTCTGCTATAGCAAGCAGAACAAATGTGCTTGGCGCGTGCTTAAGCAGCGCTATGAAATTGGGCTCCAGTATTTGAGGCATGGAATGTACCAAATTTTAAAAAGAGAAGGCTCGTTAACCTTGTCCCATACCCTCCCACTGACCCTCCCTATTTGCGGAAGCATAATTGTCAGGTGGTGTCGATCCAGTGTAAAAATTGTTGTTTTTCCATCCGAGGGTAAAGAACTAAAGAAACTTCTTTGTCATCTAATTTTAGATGATGATGTTGAGGTGAAGGATGAAGGCAGCGAGGAACCTAGCAAGATTTCACTAGAGGATATCCTGATTTTTGCCACAGGTGCAGACCATGTACCACCATTAGGATTTTCTCCAAAGCCAACCATCGAATTCATTGATGAAGCACCTTCGAACAATGGTAAAGTGTGTGTACACTTTCCAACATCAAGCACATGTGACAATATGCCGTATTGGCAACATATGAACTTTTCAAAAAAAACATGGTGCTGGGAATTTCCTGTTCACCAGGCTTTGGATTTGCCTAAGTGGCCTTATAGGCAAACAATTTTGATATTCAGCATTTAAGCAAACAAACGTGCAATGATATTGCGGTATTTAAATGTTCTCAAACAAGGGATGCCTGAGGATTATGCCAGGCTCTTTATAAATCACTGTTTATCAATGTACATTGCAATAACTAATAACCATTTCAATGGCTGTCCGCGCTGAAACGCATGAGGGCGACATTCAAAAATCTATCCAGAGAAATTTGCAAGCCTGGATATTCAACCAAATATGTAATCGATTTTTCACTATTTTCTCGTGACCCAGATGGCCGATCGATCTGAAACTTCTACAGGTTTGTCAGTGATGTATATGGTGGATTACATAAAGATCTCAGACTGCCAGCAACTGTTTTGTTAGCAAAAACCAATTCTGTAATGTTCCTTTAATTAATCCCTTCATTACATTTGTTGTGACTTCTGTAACACCATCACACAATTGCTACAATGCTAATTATACTTCATTGTGTCATATTTGAGGTAATATCCACCATCTTGCCAGTAATGTTCTCAACTGTGGCATAATTGTTTCTTTTTTTGTCTAACTTAGGAACAATTTTTCTGATGTCCTAGTGTATCTTCAAATTTAACTCAATACATGTATCTGTAACATGTGGTAATATTTTACAATGCCATTTATCTCGAAATTAATCTTTTAAGTTCTAGAGTGAACTACATGTTCATGGAACACCCAATTATGTGTAATTGAATTTTAGGATGATCTGTGGTTTCATTGCCACTTGACATTTGTCTACTCTACCCAATGTACGTAATCAGTGGGTTTTTTTTATCACTTTGCCAGGCCTCTTCAAGGATTTCCCCTGAGTCCTAGCTAGGTTAATGTTCCATGTCTAGTGTTCATCCGTTTATCTTTGCTCAGTCCATGTACATGTCATAATTATGTTTTGTTTAATGGTCTTATTTGGCGTTATTGTCAATAAAGGTATTTCAACACTACATACTTGTTGATCCTTTAGAATGTGTTGTTATTAATTTACTTGTGATCAAAAACAAAATACATGTGCAGTATGTATACACTCTGTACTCTAAAACCAGGGGTGTGGAATTGCCGGGCAAAGCATCGGGAGCAAAACATGCTTTTTAAAGGTAGATAGTAACCCCCCAAAGATGAAACAAATTACAATATTGCAAAATTCTATGAAAACACAAGTTACGTGTATTTGTTTGGATGAGAAAACGATTACAAGAATACAAAATAATATCAGTATTTACAGGAAAGCGTCACATTTTGTTTGGTTTGCATTTCTATAATCCGGGGCTTACGTTTTATCAAGGCGCTATTGCCAAGGAGTTTATTTGAGCATGTCTTAAACAAATGAATGCATAGCCAAGTATACTATTGTACATGTATATCAAAAAGTACCCATGACATGTGCAATGACCATCAAATTTATAAAGTGACTCAATAAAGTCTCCATAGGCCCTTTGTAACATGGTCCCTCAGTCCCGTGTTACCATGGTTCTTCAGCCCTATGTTACCATAGTCCCTCAGCCCCCTCTGCCCTACATTACCATGGTCCCTCAGCCCTCACGTACATGTACGTTATTTGCCCATTCCCCGTGCGACAACTTAGTTTGAGCATGCACTGCTCAATGAAATTGAAACTCTGCGAGAATTATCGAGAAGTTCGAAATTCAGAGCGCCGTCATGTGATTTAATGCGTCGCTAGCACGAAGGATTTCGAATTTTATTTCAAAATAAAACCTTGACAGTTTTGCATATTTGGGCGGGAAAAACAAATCCTATGAATAAACCATATAATACAACTACTATACAATCAAAAACAATCTGAACTTGTGGACTGAACAAAAGCTACCGTACTTGTTTTTGGTTATTTCTTACATTGCATGAGCAATTACATGACGACACCCTGTTAACATTGCTTGTGGAAATGGCCGCTATTTATTCATGTATAGCCAGCTGATGTGATCACGCAAGCACTGTAAACCGAAACTTAAGTAGCTTTCGTTCAGTCCACACAGTAAATTTGTAAATTTAGATTAACTTGATTTCATGCAATTCTAATGCTGCATGCCGAGTTTAATGTGTACTACTGTGTGAACTTTCTAACAAATACAATTACGTCATGCATGAACTCATAGCTCTAATTGTAGATATGGAAATGAGAAATAAATTTATGGAATTAGGGCTGAAGCTATGGGTGGAGCGGCATTGGGTATGGGGAAGATAAACATTTTCTCCTCGATCCTCTGTGATTGAATGCCCAAAATACATTCAATAAATTCCAACATGTTCAATTCTTTGCTTATAAGACAGTAATAAAAATTATGCTTGGGCAGTTTGGGATCTGACCACTGCTGTGTCTACTACATGTACTAGTATATAAATATTGACTGCTTTGTCTCGTGGCGTAGTAAAACTAGTCACTAGCCGAGGGAAGATAGGCTGCTCCGGGGGTCACCGAGAGTGACTAGTTTTACTACGCCACTCGAAGCAGTCAATATTTGTATACTATAGCCTGGTGACCACGGTCGTCAAACTGAAAACATTTCAAACCTAATGACAAAATAAACACGGTTGTGTTTTCATGAAATCATACGCATAATGTGCTTACTGCACTCATTATTGCAACGCATTTTCAAAACCACAAAATGTGAAATCAGACAATATTCATCACTACCTTTTTCTTGCCCCAAAATATACTAGCTCAGTCGCCATGATGTCCTAAACAACTACTATGACCTGAACTTTCATGATATAAACATCAAGAAAACAAAAATGTTTTTTTAAATACATGTATATATTTTGTACCAGTAAGTAATATTAAGTTTGAAAATGTAAAATTACGTACGCAAACTTTGGGAAGCACGGGGCCGAGGAAGCACGGGGGCCGAGGGAGCACGGGGGCCGAGAGAACATAGGGCTTTGGGAACATTGAGATGACCCTATTTAAGAGCTGAGATTCTCAAGAATTCAGATCAGGTGACATTTGTGCCTATTTGTGGGAGGGGGAAAGAAACTAAAACATAAAAGTAGAGGCCTAATGTTAACGACCAACTTTGGTATATTAAGATTCCTAATCTTTGAAATCACTGGATATCATCACGATACCCTACCCTTTCGGCATCCATCCTGACCTCACCTCAATGTCTACATTCACACTGTAGCTAGCTTGCAAACCTTATTAAGATCTTCCATGAGGGCGTGTATCGCGCGCGTAAGCTGAGATGTTTCGGGAGAGACATACTTGGTGTCGACCGGTACAGATTGGGAGTGGCTCAGCTCTAAGGCTACAGGAGAGAACAAGACAAAATTCATGAAAACATTTCAGTGTGCAGTTTTTACTACTATTATGAATATCATCAACCAATCGCGATGAATTGGAAAAATATAACCAAGCCTGCATCATGAACTGTGCAAAATAAATAACAAAAAAACTATATTAAATGGTAAACAGAGATGAATGTCATGTATGGAACTTCCCAAAAGATCCGGAAAACTTATTGTGACATCATATCTCGCTTTCCACCTTTTCCGTACTTTAAATCGCAGTGGCAAATAAGAACATCTTGCAAATCCTTCTTAATCTTTCTAACGTACTGTAGTCCCTTAAGAAAGTTTCTTTGGCGTTTCTACCTTCAGTCCATTTCCAATTCCATTTGTTTTTTTACTCCGAAATCCACTTTGCTAATGTCTGCTGTCCTGTCGAACTTCATTTTTCCAGCAAGTTAAATAATTCAGGAGAAAAACCTAAAAACAACCCGCGAAACTGTATCCAACGTTTCCAGCTGCTGCACACAAAGTACGGTACGGCAGTGTCTGTGTATACACAGTGCAATATACACTGCACCACACACAGCAATCAAGCCATACAAAGCACTATCACATAGTCTCGTTAAAAGTCTTTTGTACATTTTGTTATCTTACACAAACGAATACGGAGCTGCAATGCAGAAAGCAATACATTTTCATGAAACGCACGCTTACCGAGTCTACCAAATAAGCGACTAGACTCTTCATCAACATTGTTATGCCTGCTTTATTTCGTGCGTATTATGGCTTATGCATTGCATAAGAAACAATCGTACGAAAACAGCTAGTAGGAGTCTATAAACTGTGCTTTTAATCTTACGAATTTCTCCAACCTACGATATTCATCAGCCCACAGAAAAACGGAGAGAGAGGATAAGACACGGAAATATGGAAAACGTTTCTGGATTTCCGTAAAAATCTGGTTTTCCGTAAAAATCCAGAAAACTGGCATCCTTGGGTAAAGGTTATTCATCGTGGTGATAAACAAATGTCTCACAATGTAGCGTACTGCTAGTCTTTATCAGGCGATGGTCGATGAAATTATGGTTGCAATGAAAATACTTATTTAGGGTATTTCTTATTGGCACGTCGCATCTGCAAAGCTACTTTTCCCCGCGTCATGGTGACAATACCTTGGATTTTCTCCTGGACCACGTCCATCCTGCGACTCAGCTCGTCTTCGACGCAGACGATGTGGTTCCACAGGTGCATCTTGCAGACATTAATGGACACCGCCTGACCGCAGGAGGAGGCCGGTTGGCAGCAGGAGGACGGCGAGACCTCGCTGCTCGCATCAGCAGCAGCGATGGCAGTGTCTGATTGGGCTGTATCGATGGGTGGTGGTGTTCGTGGCTACACAAACAATTTGGTACAGTAAATCTCGTTAGGTCGAATCTCAAGGAAATGGAAAAGATATTGAAATATGCAGAGTTTGAGCTATGCAGAGTTCCCGATTTTCTACAGTTAGGATGCTGCGTTTCGTTGATTTAATAGTAGAGTACTGTACAAATACATCTGTAATCACGCTGTAGGAGTTTTCTGTGCATAGTCTTTGTCAAGGACAGTGCTTATAAGTTATTGATGATTACTATAGAGGGCGCTGGTTATAAAGTCTAATGAATGAATTTTTGTACCAGAAATTAGCGCCCTCATTTGAAACATCAGTGCAGGAAACTAGTGTACAAAACTAGTTCTGTCACAATGCATGTACCGGTACATGTATGTTGCATGCTGCAGGAGGTTCCCTCATTTTAAGACTTTTTTTATCGGTTTTAGGCAGCGGTTTTGTGAACCAAAGTTTGAGTTAGGTGGATTTACAGGTGCATGCAGTTCGAGTTATGGTAGTATTTATGTACATAAAACCCTCTTCTTTTAGCGAGATTTTGAGTTATCTGAGTTTTACATAACGCGATTTTACTGTATTTAGAAAAAGCTCGGGCGAAAGTAACACATTTCTCATACATCGTCCAATTCGTCAAAAATCAATCAGACCCCACCTTGTCGATAAGGGTCTGCATTCAGTGGGTGCTTGAGGAAAAATTGTACAAATTCTTTTAATGTTATGTTATTGCCAATATTTTGCATTTTTCATAATTTTGGAAAATATTTCTTTGACTGACTTTGACCGGCATACGAACCTTAGCAGTCATCAGACTCCCCGATGCCGACTTTTTAACGTACTTAACCAGGGGCTCGTCATCGGAGGAATATTCATTGACTTTTCCAGAATCTTTCGCAGCATTCTCTTCGCCACGGATAGTGCTATTCTTTGGGCCGCACTGGGAATGTTCGGCTTCATTCATGGAAGGGTCCATAGCGCTCCCGGGTTGGTCCTCACTATCTCCGGAATGTCCACTGACATCCCCAGAACACCGCACAGCCTCCCGAGAATCTTTCGCATCACCACTCTCAACAGCCTCCGTGCCATCTCCAGCCTTCCCACAATCTTCCATGGTCGTCGGCTCGCCAGGTGAGACTCCAGTCTTCGCCGTGTCACTGACCTTAACGACAGCCAGGTTGTCCGGGATGATAATCCCTGAGGGCTCATTATCATCAGCCCCCGCATGTGCCCCTGGTTTTAAACATATGGGGGAACTGCTGTCATCGTCGTTGTCGGGAACAAATGTCAAGGCAGTAGTTCCTTTTGTACCGGTCTCATATCTCGAGGCTGGATGTCGGGTCTCGGGCGGTGGTGTGGCAGCATTTGTCGTGTCGCCGTCACAGCTTGTCTCACTGGTGCTTAAAATTGGCTGGAAAGTATCAAAAATATTTTGGCGCTCATCATCATCATCGCCATTTTCCAACTTTTCATCTTCAGTGCCTCTTCGCTCCGGATTTGTCTTCTTGCGCGTCCCAATTTTACCGCGACCGGCTGGCCAGTTGTCTGTGGCTTGCGGGGTACCGCCCGCACTTGTTGCGTCGCTTCTCGTTGAACCCATGAGGGTGCTGTTCTCGAGGGATGCACCATCCGGGGACAGCGGGGATTGCTGGGATGCATCGAGGGTTTCATCTTTCAGGCCCCAGTGATAGGACCACATTTTTAAGTCCGGGTGATTGTCACTTCTAAGAGCAAAACAAAATGTGCATGATGGAAATGAATATGGTTAGGGCTTTTAGAATTAGCCACATATTTTTGGTTCTCGGTAGGACCTACAAGGCTTCGACCAGTTTCCACTCTACTCAGAAACCCTTATAATAGTTAGATTTTCGAAATGGTTTGAAATTCATTCGCTGTGTGATTAGCAATGTAAATATATTTTATGAGTTGCTTGCAACCAGTTCTTGGACTAAAATTTGGAGTCTAGTGTATCTTGTGGTTAGCTATAACTGGTTCAATGACCTTCTCTTGAAAAATACAAAACAAACAGGCATTTGAGAATGATGATGGCTAAAGTCCATAAGGTCCATGAAATTGAACTCTGCCACCCGGTGTTCCTAATTAAAACGTGGACATTGATTGGCCGCCGATGGTACTGCCCACAGCAACCGAGTGCATGGGAGGATGAGAGGTGGGGGGGGGGGGGGGATTGTGGGGGGGTCGGGGGGAGGGTGGTGGTTGGGGTACAGAAAACATCACCATTGGTAACCACAGAGAATCCCAAGCTAAAAAATACAATAAATATTTTACTCACTTGAGAACCTCTAGCTTGTGCTGAAGTCCATTAAGGGCTTCGGTCACGTTCAACATGTCGGCCATCAACTGGTGCATTGTTAGCATGGAGCTGGTCAGGTCGCCGGACTCGTCCTGTGTCCGGTCTATGGGGGACAGGACTAGACAGGGAAGTTTACCGGTCTGGAACCAGTCTTGGTTGAAGCGGTGTCTTGCGTGAGTACGCAAATCTGACAAAAAATACAAGTACAGTGATCGCGTTAAGTCGAATCCCAAGGGAATGGGGAAAACATTTGAGTTATCTGGAGTTCGAGTTACCCGAGGTTGCCCAATTCGCAGCAGTATACCATGCTGCAATAAGTTAGGCTACCAGTAGTAGTTCAATAAGTCTTTCACTCTTTAGTTTAATTGGTCATCAACCAATGATAACAGCGGCTGTAAAGCACATGTAAAAGA
>JAVCKS010043008.1:0-10856 GCA_032273685.1 Pteraster tesselatus
ATTATTAACTTTAAAATGATACATGTAACACGAACAAAGCCACCATCGAATAGTTACAGAATATTCTCTGGGGGGTTAGGTGGCGCAGTGTTACTTTCCTCGCCTTCACCTCTGTAGGTCCTGGGTTCAAACCTCGCTGGTGCCAATTGCACGTGAAATGGGTTTTCGGTACCTGCCTAACCTCGTGGGTTTTCCCTGGTTCTGGGCTTTCCTCCCACCACTCAAACCGTAACTTCTTCCTGATACAATCATGTGGCGAGCGCTGCACCATATGGTGGGCGTAACCAAGATTGTATGAGCCCAAGACGCAGACCGTTGTGGTGGATTTAAAAAATACTGTGTCAACTAGCTTTAATTGAAGCGTAAGAAAGAAGAAGAAGAATGTACATTCTCTTGTCAAAATACTTTTGGAATCATTTTCGTTGAACAGATCGAACCGATAAAGAAACCCAACCACAGCCATGCCCTTGAACATTCGCTCCATCAGCTCCTACGGGAACTACATCGCAGTAACATGAGTGGTTCAACACCGCGCCCCATCACATCGTCTCACGTGCTGAGTAAGAAGCGCAGGCTAGCCGGACCACAGGCTGCCAGTCGCAAGGATCTCGCCGGCAGTCAGCAATCGTAATGAGCTTTGTTCGCTTGTTTTCTTGTTGATATTGTGTACAAGAGAAAATGACAGTTTCCTGCCTGTTGTCCTGGCAACTGAACCTTTGGAATTAGAATTCCGCCTGTGCATAAATTAAATACTAGCATTCATGTTGGAGACAAACAATCTTGGATGTACATGTACGTACAAAGCAACATTTTAAAGCACATAGACTTTGAAAGTTTCATTAACATGAAATAAAATTTCTATCTACGTGGTACATGTTATTTTCCAGTCAATGGTGTTGTTTCATTTGGCTACTAGGTAACTTATAAACTCATGCACAATTTTGGGACCGTTTTTTATCTCAGTCGCCCAGCTGCCTTCAGCGCATGTGCAGTTGTAATTCCAAATTAGCGGCAAGTTAGTTGTCATTGTTAACATCTCTGTAAGAATGCCGGTCCCACAAATATTGACAATCGTGAGTGGTTCCTTTATACATTAACCTTATTTTAAATTGTGAATAAAATCAGGAAAAGTGTCTGTCTGTCTCCAACAAGTAAATGCATATGCTTGAATAAGACAGGTACCAGACTATTGTTTTCAAAGAAACACCCTTAAGTGAATCAAATTAGTCTATATAAACATCAGCCCTTCTATGGTAAAACAGCCTAAATCGTTGAAAAAAATCAAGTTATCTTCAAGTAACTTGTTTTATCATAAACAATCAACATAGTTATTTGAATCCATTTGGAAGGCAAAGCACTCTGTCTTCGACTTACAAAGTTTTGCCCACAAAACAGAGGAACTGTAAATGATTCAAGTTAGAGATAAGCTGTTTTGCCATAGCAAACCAGAGTGATATTGCAACTTGGCCGAGATCGAACATGCTATCATAAAAAAAAATACAACTTACGCCTTTGAAACTGTTAGAACTGAAAATAACGCTGTCAATGGTGGTGTGTGCACACATGTAGTTGGCTCGCATCTCCGCATGTGGACTAGTTTTCATGCATTTATGCAGGCATTGTGAAAATTGATTATGAAATGTTTCTTTTTCTTGCATCTGTAGGGAGTGTTTACTGGAGAAGATATTAAAACAGGCCAAGCACATTGTCTTGAGGAGAAGGTAGGTTGTGACTAGCATGTTTGTCGTCTTTACTCACTCCTGCATAGATCCCTGAGCCATGCATGGCCAAATGTACATGGAAACATTCTGTGGTGAGATTATCATCTCGGCTTACAGCTTCGTAATATCATTAATGAGAGGTTTGTAGTGAAACGTTTAAAGAAACAAATTTGTTAAGCCGTTCTTAAGTTATAGTGGTAACCTACACACACACACAAGACCGATTACAATACTTTGCCTCGCACTACGCCCCGGGCAGAGTAATGATAGTTACAAATTTAAATGTCTAACATGTTCTGCCATTTCCATCAGCCATAGCAACAGTAGATTCCTGAATAACAAAGCAATGGCGGTGTGGCAACAATTTTTCCCGAACTATTTCTGACAGAAGCAACCATGTTAGAATATTACGTATTCGTTATCATAATTAACTACAAAAATATCATGGAGGGATGAGGTCTAAAAAGTGTGCAACATTTGTACGCTCGTGGTAATATTGATAATTGTGAATGGCCCCTAACTAGCAGTTCTCAACCTGAAACAGCCTTGGTAATATTAAGCGTGGGTGATCATTTTCTTATATCAGAGTGGCTAATGTGATCAATGAGTTAACAAATGAGATACAAGATCCGCTAATCCTCGTCCATTGGAGTGCACACACCCAGCCGCTACTGTCAACAGCCAAGTTGCACATTTCAACCAGTGGCTATGAACTAGTCATGTAAGTATCCAATGAGTACGTATAATGAAGCTCGAGTGGCCTAGTGGTTCTTTCACTTGCGTCTCTGCATAACCGTAGGTCCTGTATTAGAATACTGACGGTGAATTGGGGAATTTAGTGCCTAAATAGACTTGATGACAAGTCGTTAGTCAGTGTCTATTTGTCTGCCAGTGCTGCCTAGCTATTACACAAACACACATCCTGCCGTTCATGCAACAGTCACAGTGCGATTATGCAAGAGGTCCGTCAGCTCTAACGACTTGAGTAGCTTGTTCCCAGCCGAATTTTCGTTATGGTAAATTATACACTGCATATGCAAAAGTCCAAAGAGAGGGCCAATGGTAGCTCGTCTGACAAACACACACAGACACGTAAACTCTGTAATGCCAAACGCTGCAAGATGCCATATGCGCGCTGCAGGATGTATGATGAATATTCATGAATTTACGATTCTTAACCAATCAAACTGCTCCGCCCAATTTTGGTAGCAAGTCCAATTGCATGTGTACAAAGCTGGGTACAAGTTATTCAAGACGGTAATTGCGACTGACTCACACACATTATTGGGATCGAGGATGTGTATACCGTCCCCGCAACTAGACCGCACAACAATACCGAGACCGCACAACAAAACCGAGACCGTACAATTACCGACTTGATTTCAAGACTAGTGCCTAAATGACCTTGTGGGTTCCCCAATTCCTTAGGCTCTCTTTCCTACCTTTTCGTCTTGCCTACGGTCAATAAAAAGTGTATAAATCCACTTCTCTCAAAAGATACAAATGAATCTAGAATGAAACCCTGTTTAAATTAATTGATCGTATTTTGGTCAAACTGTCCGTGGCAATGCAAGTGCAATTGGAACAGTCAGGTTCTACCTCCTGTATTTGATCCAGCCAGTGGGTAGTTCAATCAAAAGTTAAACCAGGCAAATTGACTAAGACGGTTTAGCTCTATTTGTGATATTCTGTTTACTTTGAGTCGCTAGAAGCACTAGTTGACCGAGCTTCTCTGAGTGGCTCATCAGAGTTAACCGAACGAATGCTCACAATCTACAACTTAAACAACTTAAACCATGTGTTCAAGCACTTATGTCACAGCACACACATTTGCCTTCATTTATGATTAGTTAAGAAATTTCACATCCAGGTGTTATTGGTAAAGATTTTGTTGGCGTTGACCACTGATGTTTCCAACAACTACAGTTGTTGCTGTCAATGTACAAATGTAGGTGTGAAGAACAGGAAGTGTACAGTACATGAATATGACAGACAAAAATTAATTCAACAGGCACTTTCAAATCTACTGTATGCACAAACTTCTGAAAAAAGTTCTTATTAACTTAAAGAATATGTAGGATATGTAAACTGTACTTGTATGTAAACATCACTCTTTGCAAGCATGTCACACATGGTTCTGTTTATAACACTGCTTTTATTTAGGACACTGCTTCAGCTTACTGTGGAGGTTGACAGTTTGAGGGTGGTGTGCAAGGACGGTAGAGTTTTCCAAATGAACAGCGAGGAGCAACAACTCAAAGACTTACTGCGTTGTCAGGTAAACAAACATGTGATATATCTTGTATGTCTCAAAAAGCCTGTGGGTGTTTTAACAATGCAAATTGTTTACTGCAGTTCTTTCTTGGATTATCCTCAAGTATTAAAAATCAAAAGAAACGACTGCTCAAAGCTGCTAAGCACACAGATTTTCTTAGCATAGAAATCTAGTGGGGGTTGGGTGGCACAGTGAATTAATTTCCTTGCCTTCACCTCTGTAGGTCCTGGGTTTTCGGTCCCTGCCTAACCTTGTGGGGCTTTCCTCCCACCACATTAACAAAACTCAGTGACAGTCTTCTTATCCTCCTTTCAGATTTCCCAGCATCAGGTTGCGACTGTACTGTCTTTGTCAAAGTACATGAACATGCATACTCTACATTTCAACCTCAATGTCGGGGTTGGACCCGTCTCCAAGCTGGGCAATGCGTCCTCGGTTCTTGTTGCCACCCACCATGGCAAGAGGTACAAATATCTATATACATAAAGGGCAAACCGTATGAATGCTCTGAACTCAGAAACCATAACATACAGACCCCCAACAATATTCTGAATCACCGTAACCTCAGGGTGGTTCTGAATACAAAAAAAAAAAGGAAAAAAGGGACACGGATATGTTTTATAACCCGGGCGGCGCCGGGTTTTCCCCGCTAGTAGGCCTATAAAACATTGCTATAAAATTCTGTGTATTGGCAGATCGATCAAATGTGAAATGATTCATGAAATAGTGGGCTTCCTCCTCCAAGTTGAAAACGACAAGACAAATATGGATATATTCCCAGAACTCTGCGAAGGCAGCTGCAGAAAGCTCAGAATTTGTTGAGATTTTACAAAGATTACTGTGTGAAATGAAACGTGGACGACAAGAACATGATTACCATGACTTTGTCAGGGTTTCGTAGGTACAGGAACAAAACCACTGAAAATACATTATTATAGTTGAAAAAAAAGTTTTTGCCGTGAAAGGGTTAAATGGATTGTGCACATGCACGTGTTTTTTGCCCTTAAAATAAAACAAAACATATTCCAACAGAATTAGGTATGAGCTACTACGAAAAGAAATTATATAGATTCTTTTAATTTTGTTTACAGGACTCTTGCCGTAAGGAGTGACCCCTTGGAGGGGATTACAGTACTGGTCAAGGGATGCAAGAACCCACATGCCACTGATTACAAGAGTAATGTTGTAACTGATCCTAAGTGGGATTCAATCCGCACAGACTACCGAGAAATAGATCTGGATAGAATACCGGGCAAGAACTTTGTAAACAAGATGGAACTATTGATGGCCGTGTTAGCGTCTTAGAGTTGTGCACAGGAACATTTGTGAATAAGATACATATGTACAACCATGGTACTGATGAAGTACCGTTTTAGTGAACCTCAACTATTCATATTATTTAAATCTGTGAAGTCTACTATAAAACCATTACATCATCTTATAAACGTTGGTGGGTTTCACTCTTGTGAAACCTGCTCACCATTTTCTTTCTGCAGACAACGGAAAGTACGTGTACATTAAAATACTGTACTGTTAAAGCCGCAAAATTGCTGGTAGCCCTGCCAGGAAGGATACTTTAATGTTGGCAAAACCAGCTTGTAGCCGTCAAGGGGTTAAATTAACATTATAATACACAGCCATTATTAAACCATCCTGCTTTGCAGCACTTTGTCACTTTATATACATACAAATACAATTGCATATTAGCATTATTCTGCTTTCTTTGATGGCTTCTGGTCAGGCCATGTCAGGACCATTTGCCATTATCCACTTTGATTCATAATTACAAAATATTTTGCTACCTCACATACGTGCCAGTGGTCCAATATTACTTTTTCCATAGCTGTATGCATAGTACTTTCAAATACCGACCTGCTACTAATAAAGGTAACAAAAATATGTGCTACTTATTTATGTAAATGTCCTGAATACATTGTAATAAATAACGTTGCAACCAACACAGCTTCTGGTTGGTCTTCAATTTTAGTACAATCTGACTGCCCATGTGCATACTTTTGTACCAGGTGAGCTAATAGTGATTCCATCCCCCCCCCTAATTTAAAGGTTAAGCACATGTTGTAAGTTGTTACAGTATCACAGCTGCAGTCGATACCCCCACGAGAGGGTTGGGAAGAAAAACCAGATGTGACATGATCAAAAATGTGTTTTTCATGTAATATTAAAGAGGGCATCTATAGCTTTTTTTTTTACTGAAAACCCCATGTTAATTAGGTGTTTTGCTATCAAGTTACAGTATATACATTAGTTAAAACACCATTAACTTTTGTTTAATAATGTCATAATGTGTGCCACACTGCTTATACAATCATGTTTTGTGTCATTATTAAGACATGTCTATAAAACTAAGTTACCACATGTGATAAATAATGGTTGAAACTTCAATAATCTCAAAACTGCCTAAAAATACCCCCGAACTATTTTGACCATATCTCACTTTAGGAATCATTGACATGCGACTCATTGTATCACATATATGTCAACCTGGATTCTCCAGCACGGAGAAGAGGAAGGTACAACAATGCCACCTGCTTTTTGTTAAGTTCACGTACTAATTAATATACATGTAGCTATCATGTTAAATTATCCATTAGGAACATTATTCCAAGTTAAAAGTGATAAAGATTTGTATTTCTTATATACAATGTACATGTACACCCAACTGTAGATTACTAGTTCCTGTAACTCCACGGTTGCCTTCATAAGTGATAGAACACCCAACGGACCAATCATAGGGTACTTTTGTAAGAGGTTAAAAAAACAGCTCAATCTATTTTCGTTTGTGGGTTCAATGTTTTTAAAAAGGAAAACTTAGCAGCATGGCTGCTTTGTGTTCTATACTCTGAGGCAGTTTATCCTTACTATATAACTTAGGCAAAACTGTCTCTCCGTCTGTCAGGTGCTCAGAATTGGCAAAGACGGACACATTTTCCCAAAGCTGTTTGAGCATTCACAGAGCAGGCACACGTAGCACTGATTATGTAAATATCACTATGCGCGCAGCCACAGGACATTATGCATTGTGTAATTGGCATATAGCGGCAGACTGACAAAGTTGTGATGCACACATCCCGCATCAAGTGGCACATCACGTAAGGAAGGCTGCATGGGCATGTGCGTATGGACTAGCAAAATTGATTTAGTAAGACAATCAAAATTTCTATGTGACCCGACTGTACGAAATGAGCCAGAAGTATCAAATGCCTTCTTGGGTTTTCTGACATCGCAGGCCACAGTAGGCTAATGCGTTTTACGATATAACTTTCATATTTGTTCATGTACATGTATGAACATACATGTATTTCTTTTACCAAAAGGAGGAGAAGATGCACTTTCCAGACAACATAAAAACTCTATTTGTGCCGACATCACCTTTAAAACTTATTTCGTAGGATTCGGTCACAGAATATTGGAATTTGGAAGATTAAAAATTACATTATCATCACGATGGTTCTGATGGTGGTTCTGTTGCTGGTTTACTGCTTGACGGCATTTTGCTGGAAACACAGTTCCTAAAAGCCGAGACCTCTTTTTGACATTGTCTCCAATCTCGGTGCTCTGCCATGCACTCCTTCCAAGAAAACAAAAACAACAGTTGGTAAATGAGTCCGTTTAATATCCCCAAGAAGTCATATTCGGAATAGGAATTCGAAATTACTCATCATTTTGATACAATGATATTTATAAAACATCGCCGTTTATGTACAATTTTGAAATAAGTATGGATAGAGTCGTAAAATACGCTCTGAAATATGCCTTCAAAAAAAGTCTAAATCTCCAGGGAATATTTAGGCTATGAGCCAAGGGGGTTGGTCGGTACCATACAGATGGAATAAGGCTCATTGCGATTTTTAGCAAGTCCCTAGATATGAAAAAAAAGTGATAGCCGTTTATAACTCTCGGCCATCTCTGTGTTATCACCCGAAATAGCAAATTGACGAAGCGAAGCGGGGGTGTCAATACTAAAATTAGAATAAATATTTTTTTTAGGGACCACAGAGTGCCGATAATTTTTGGGGCGAAGCGAAGCGGGCGTATAGTACTATTTCGGGTGATAACACAGAGATGGTCGAAAGTTATAAACTGCTATCACAATGAGCCTTATTCCATCTGTATGGTACCGACCGGTAAATTTGGGGGGTCTGGCCCACAGCCTAATTTGAGGTACACATGTACATGTACATGTATGTGCATCTAAACAGAAAATAATTACTCAGTAATTGGTTGGGAAAGGTTTTCATATTAAATTTAAGTTTCTTTGCAATTTGTTTTGTCTGTTTAGTGATTTATAAATATTTCACTAAAATCACAATGAAACAGAAGGACAGACAGATATTGTGGGTTTTGTTAATAGTGTCATTATTAGACCCACTTGTACAGCATGGTGGAGCGTCAAACATCCTGCCTTCTTAAGCATTGCATCTACGGGGTCATCCTCTTCATCATCATCATCGTCAGTCGTCTTAGAATGACTCCAATCATGCTTCTTGGGAACAGCCATACTGTGGCGGCAGTAGCACTAAGTCCTACCAAAAGGCAACAGAAAGGCAACAGAAAGGCAATAGGGTTCGCCAGTGTGTAACAATGACATCATTTGTTTTGAATTTGCGAACCTGTTGAACATGTTACCAAACTTTGACATAGCACTAACAGTAACAGACTAAATAAAGTTATAATGTGCCACTGTTGCAACGAAATTAGGAATCGCCGAAACTAGGAATAATATTGTAATTGGCGAGTTCGTGCCGGAGTAGTAGTATTTTCCATTTTCGGAGTGGGGGTGGGGTAAAAATACTGAGGAAAAAACTGGGAGTCGTCCCGGACTCTTTTCAGTTTTACGTTTTGCACGTAATGCATGCTATGTGTGTGCTCTACGAAGTGGGCTGTACAAATACGCCTACTATACAGGCAATAAGTCTGCACTTAATACATTTACAGCCTACCAATACCACCGAGTACCACTACTACTACTACCTACCTCCCCCCCCCCCCAGCAGGCACAGTTATTTTGTTTTTTAGGCCAAATGTTTATAGTAAGAAGGAGGCTAAATTGGAATAGCACGGTCTAGATTTTGGTGAGGGGTAGGTCTAGTAATATGATCCCTAACTCCAACCCTAATCCTAATGATCATAACATTAACATTAGGATTATTTTAGGGTTAGGCCATTAGGTTTAGGGTCATACCTTAATATATTACTCATGTTTAGCGTCCCCGCCCGCTTCCTTTTTTGAGTTTTTTTTTTTTTTTTTAAAGGAAGAAATAATGTATATTTGATCTTTTAGGAGTCATTTTCTGTTGCATCTTGCCCATACAAACCCGATTATGTCATTTCCCATCCCGAGTCCAAGTAGCGGCCATTAAAAAAAAAAGGGCCGCCTCGTCCTAAGGGCTACACTTAAACTAGACCGTACTAAAAAAAAATACTATATTAACCATACTATTGACTGGCCTCATTCATCCAAGAAAAGAAATATTACGCCATCAAATTCAATGGCGTGTGGCGGGTTATCCAGGCTCAGTTAGCACAAAACCTGTTTTACTAGTATTACTAACACAGTGCAGGTTCTGAATGACGACCGAATGGGAAACAAAATTGGCGAAAACTAGTGTTTGTAGCACCACATATATAAGCATATAAGTCTTTTTCTACTTCGTCTTTGTTAAGTAGTAATATAAATAAATATACTAGCAAATACCCGTGCTCCGCACGGAGTTAAATGTGGGAAAAGTGGGATTGCGGCATAATAGTTCAGTGATTGTTATTTGAAGCTGGGTCAGTTAATATGGGGGTGTGGCACATCGTTTTTTAAAGGATTTCCCTGTAGATGACATTTTGCGTGAGTGTCCTGTTCACGAATAGTCCTTGTGAAGAATGTTTGTCCACTTTGATATATATATATTTGAGTAGCCTCTTGCACGTGAAAATGCAGCATACACTAGTAGTAGTTGGCCATGGGAGGTAGATTCCGAGTTTGTCGAATGTCAGATCCCGGGACTTGTTTATGCTGACAGTAGGCAATGAATAAAGCTCAATTGTCGAATATCCCGCAACTCCTTATTTGGTGACTAGTGTGGTACCCTTGTATATAATATCGCTGTGAAGTGAATTCTGGGTACCAGGATTTGTTTAGAAAAGGGACGTGGTTGCGGGGTATTCTGCAATTAGTCCATGAATAATAAGATGCAAAGTGTTTATTTTGCTGAAGTCTTAGGGATTCTTAGAAGTTAGAGAGTACGTACAGTATGTCGAAATACATAATATAATTGTAGAATAAGCTATACACAAACAAACCTTACCTTACATAAAATATTTGAATAACATTTTTAAAACATTTTAAAAACATAACATTTGTTGAAGCCACGTTGTTATCCAATTTCCTGCTTAAAATAACATTTAGACATTCCTTAAAGTATTCTTACCATGTATTATTAAAGTGGGCCGTGCTGTTTCAAACCTGCCGTACGTAGAGTCAGCGCTTATTTGTTGAAAGTCTGTGTTATAAAGTCTGCGCAGCGCCCTCTTTAGCTAATGATGGTTTGGGGAACCAAACTCTGCGTAGCTAATGACGACGGTTGGGAAAAATGGCCAGCCGAAAGTAAAAAATGTTGTCGTAGCAACGTTGTCGTCCAATTTCCTGCTCCGAGATAGCGCATCGTCTCCGCGACACTGAAAAACCCCCATATGAAGAAAAAGAGCACGTTCCCTCCAGCGGTTTCGAAGGAGATACGTCAAATTACGCGCGGGGCGGTTAGAGGGCGTTACACAGAGCCGTACACTACGGAAGAAAATGAATACAGTGAATGGGTGTCTCGAAAACTAAGACCTAAGACCTAAGACCT
>JAVCKS010043030.1:0-13031 GCA_032273685.1 Pteraster tesselatus
AGGTAATTTCAATGACAAAACACCTCCTGTTGGCCACACTACGTGCGTTTGAATAGAAACTTCCTATTGGCCCAAGATGGCTGCCGTTCACTTCCAGTGGCCCAACTCTCTCTCTCTCTCTATATGGCTCTGGGTCACCCCACAGGGGAACTACTGATTATGTGTTCCAAGAAAGTATACTGTAAATATAATAGAATCTTTACATAATTTGGGACACCATTACACTTTCAATCAAACAGTTTTGATAAAAGTACCCAGCATACAGATCAAGAACTTACCAAAAGCTAAAATTACTCCCACTCTCACCGCTCCTATCTTCATCTCGGAAAAATTCTGTAAATAAGATGAGTTCAAATTATTTTAGCGATATTGAGAAAACACAATTATGACTTAAAGGAATACCATAAGTAATTAGCCCAATAAGTAATTAGCCCAATTCTACTGCGAAAGGGCCGAATGAGCTTCCACAGTGCATAACTCCGGCTAACTTATTAGCCGAAAATGTTACTGTTCACACTCTACAGTAGGGAACAAGGCAAGGAGCTGTGTTGAAATCTTACAATAACAATGCAGTTAATTTTAGAAAACTTGGAGGGCTACACGCGGCAGCCAAAGCTTACATCATGAGGTAAAAAACATGGCACTGTACATGAAGCGGGCAAAATAATTTAATCTAACGAAAATTTCCGTTTTTCTCTGATGATAGTATTCTTTTAAACCGCGAGGCCCTCTATTGTCTCAATGTGAATTTTTATCAACCGCATTCTTGGCCTCATTCTGTCTCTATTTTTGTGACTTAATTGAAAGATTTAAGTAGCCCAGGGCCACTTACATACTAGCACGTAGCAGAACCTGGGAGCGAAATATATGGGTGGAATATTAAGATTCCGAATCCTTAAATTGCTTGATATCATAACGATACCCTACCTTTGAAGACCAGACACTCGGCGATTGGGCATGCTCGAGGATCAAGTGGTTAAGGCATGTGCACTAGGAGGAATTCGTGGGTGCCATTCTCACTCGAGTTGCCTTTGGCTTTTTTTAAAGATGTTCAAGTGGCTACTATCATGCCAAGCCAGTTTTCATTGTTAACACTGATTTCAAATATAGGTCTATTTGCTAAAATAGCTTATTATTCCCTACTGTGGAGGGTGGAATTTTCTGACAGTCAAGCAGGCGAAATTATGTCACTGTCTAAGCTCAATGGTGTGACCTTTTCAAAGTAAAATTACGCTAATTGGCCTTAAGTGGTAAACGTAATGCATTCAGGAACATTGTTTAAATGGTCGTCGAGTATAAAGGGCCAAGTATTTTTTTTCTCAGATTTAGGTTACTTATCATTAGTAACATGATCATACGTGGAGTATATTGACAGTATACATTGATGAAAGGCAAAATATAATGACCACACTGTATGCAATGTACGTTTACGTTATTTCAAATCATACAGTTTTTGTGCAACCTTTTTACAAATGGGGTGTCATTGTATATAATATATGCTGTACATAATATTAGCATTTGTATGATCAGCGCCCTCTTTTGACCATTATTGCAAACCAACCATTATTGACCAAGGGGAATGTTTGTTAACATGATTAGCCAAACGTTTGATGCAGCAGTGTCCCATATGACGCCATTTTTCTATAATTAGATTTAAGTCATGTTTTGATCCTAGCAGCTTACCAACAATACATTAGCAAGGTGTGCCGACAATAGGGCGTAGGAACCAGCCGAAGCACCACATAGAAAACTTGTCCTGTCGAGAACAGATGATCCCATAGAACCTGGGATAATCAGAAGAGTTGGAAGATTATTAATATATAGATTTTGGCAGTGATCCAAAGTGATACTTTCCCGGTAGTACTTCCTGACATTGGTCACAGGACGTTATAAAATGTCAAGCCTTTGTAATTTTTCTATTGGAAGAGAGGGGGAGGGGGGGTTATAATAATAATGACCTGCCGGGTAAGTCTAATGGGTAAAAACATTCATATCAAAACGGGTCAAGGGATCCCTTTTCAACTTCCGTGCCAAAAAGTCACATTTTGTGAAATTTCTCGTCAAGGGGTTCATTATGGTTATTTCGATCAAGTTGCAGAATAACGGGAACAATACCAGCAGTTGGTCTACCAAGCCCCGCAAAGTACTTGAGATCCAGATGCCATTAGCAGGCCCCCACCAGTACATTTTTACAAATCCGTGCTAGTAATTTTGCAATTGTGGTCTCCCAGACGAGGATTTTCTAAAAATTGATGCAAGGCATACTCGTGTAACATTTTTGTGGGTGATCTTTGTTAAAAATAAACGTAGGATTATGATAGGAAGGCAACCTCCCTCCATTCCCAAATAGTATTCTATTACTTTTGGTATAAATGGTACAAAATTGATGTCCACACATCGGAAACGGCTTTTTTCAAGTGACCTCTGAAATCATGCTATAAATTGTGCTAAAATAACAGTAAGGCTGTTTTTGATCATCACATTTAGAATAGCACCACATATGAACACGCTGATTGTTCAAAGTGGAGAGAAGTTGAACTAACCTGCAGCTACTGCCGATAGGTAAAGACTCCCTATTCTTCGCGAGCCATGAACCATCTCCAAAGCTATTCCCAGTAACATTTGCACGGCAAGGTTAAAAATAAGATGCTCGATGCTACAAAAAGGAACGTAAGAGTTACAACATGAATCAGAGGTTTATCTGACATACCAAATTGCATCGATATCACGAAATATCACGCAGTGCATAAGTATGGAACGCCAAGTGTCAGCCTGTTCACGTAACAATTTACATCCAATTCCTTTTTGTAAATTGCAACAAAATAACAAATTCGGCATATTTTTCATAGGTTGACACATGGAGCTCCAGACTTATCATGTAGAGCTCAGATACTGAGCAAAGTACCTATATGTAAAATCGATGGCAAATGTCTATTTCATGAGGCAGTCCTGCAATTTTTCAAAATTTACTTTGTCCAATCATGTACATGCTGATCAATGCACAGATTCAAGATAAACCGAGTGTTCTACAGACATTGCAAGCAGTAACGTATGGGTGGGCATCTTGATTTGAGTGATACTGTTTTTTAACGTTTTTGTAAATCAAAGTTTGTAACATTACGTGTACATACAAGCATTACACGCCAGTGAATAATATAGAAATAATATTTGTTATTAGGCAGCTCTGTGATTACTATTTTCATACTATCGTTCCACAAATAAAAGACGACACATGCTGAGCTATCTTCAAGGAAAGTTATATGGCTTAACGATTCAATAAACCGACTCAAACGAGGACAGTCAGAATCGGGTACCGCTGCTGTTTCTCCATGATCTCCATAATCCCACGGACACTAAACACTCGAGGACGGTAGAGGAAACACGAAGCAATAACTTTCCTTGAAAGTAACAGCCTGGCAAGTATAAACTAGGACGGAGTAACGGTGTAAATCATAACACTTGAATATATCTGATTGACATTGTTGGGGATTTGTTTTTGACAAGTGCCGCTTTAATCATAACCTTTATTACCTCTGCCAAGGTTATGTTTTCGGCAGCATTCATGGTTTGTTGGTTTGTAAGCAGGGTTACGTGAAGAGTTACTGACAGATTGAGATGACATTTCATGTGTGAGAGACAAAATTGATTAGATTTTGGTGGTGATCTCGATCATCCACCATTGCGTGATAGAGATTATTTCTAATAAGTCGTGAGGTAGAGCTGAATCATTAGTCAGACATCGTCGTACATTTTTGTAACTACCGGTACTTACTTTGCAAATTGTGAAATAGGGATTTTGGAGCATTGGTAAAAGTTTGCAAACAGTGCTTAGTTTCTTAATGTTATCTTTTGAATTTCGTCAAACTTGTCGAAAGATACTCACCCTCCGTGTATAAAAATGTAACTGGTGAATCTCCAGAATTGGATCTTCTTCTCCGGGTCAAAAATGATCCAGCTGCTCTTGGGTACCGGTCCACTCCAGAAGTCACTGAAGGAAGTATTGATGTCTGTACGCGTCATATTGACTCCAATGCCAATGTAGAACCCTAGCTACGGAAGACAGGGAGAACATGAGCCATGTGGGACTCTTCAGCAGACGATAGTTAAATCATATTACACTTAGGTCTTAACCCTTTGAACCCCGATAGCCTGACATAGATAGTACCAAAGCAGTCATGTTACGCTATTGCTGATTGGCTTCCTGGTGTCAGGGCTCATAAATTACCAATTACCCTTAGCGAATGAACAGGCTTATCTTAAATTATACCATGTAAGCCACAAGAATCATTAATAGTAGCATGCATCCATGGATATTAACTGGTTTCATTCGGTAGACTTTATGAACAATGACAAACAATCTCTACCACAAGTGTCATATTTGTCTTCACACCGAGTTTGTTCATCCACAGGTTGTCTTTTCATAAAGAATTTATATTCGTAAGAATTTATGTTAATGTCTTAATAATTTGGATGGTGTTAATAATTATCATTACTTGCTTAGTTTTCTTTAGAAGCAAAAATACTATAACTTGTTAGGTACAGAAGTTTCTGCGTGTACCAAAAAAGTAAGCAACGCAATGAAATTGGGCTAACAGATTTTTCCCCGTTTTTGATATGGTACAAGATCATTTGGGGTAAGTATAAGGGTGAATTTTAATGGGACAATTTTCGAGGGGCTCTAAAGCTTAAATATGTTGATGTGTAGAGATCAAAAGTAGAATATTTATCTCCCGGGATTCTGTACCATCTCATTTAACAAGAGCTAATTTTAAGAAAGCATTTCCAAAGCACACTAGAATCTCGCTGGGAATATAATGTTTGTTTTAAAACTTCAAAAAGCACATACAGTGACTTTTTCAATTAGTAATATCAACATTGGCTTGTGTTAGTGCAAACATTTAGGATAGCTTGCAGGCCAATTCCCTACCGACCTTGGATACGTCACCTTTTATTTATCAGAATATGGTGGAAGAACCTTAAGTGAGTTAGTGTTAATTTTGACAGGCGGGTCATCGGGGGGATAACAAATTCGTTTGGTTTATTTTTACTGTGAGTTTTCTACGTTAAATCATGCTTCCTCCGTGTGTGAATTGGTATGCGTGGTCTGCACGAGTAAACGTAATAATCGAACGTTGCCACAGTGCTTTACTTATTGTCTAATATGCAAACATAGGACTGGATTTTGAAGGGTCATGCACAGACATTTTGAAGGAGAAAAGGCTCAAGCAAAAAAAGGGCACTCACCCCACCAACACGCACTATTCCCCCCCTGACGTTGCCATACTGGGACCATCCATAAACATACATTATACTCATAACATGGGATCAGGTGATAAGATGCACCTTTAGAGGCAAACGGGCAGGAGCTCAAGCTGTGGACATGATGTATGGCCTTTTGGAAGAATTCATTATTCCAATAATTTAGGTTGGAAATTAACTACACATCATTTAATTAACCTGTGATCATTTCATCAATCTTGCTGACGATATTTTCGAGGAGTCAGCAAATAAAGGTTATTTTGTGCATGTTCATATTGTGTTAATATCAATTGTAGCAAATCAGCTGATGGGGGTCATTTTCTCGAAGGAAGTATTTTACAGGAAGAGTTCAGGTACTAGTATCAACTTATCCCTTACCAATCCTGTATAGGTTCATTCCATGTCAAATTGAGAAAAAGTGGGATTTTAAACCCCACCTGTCTCATGCAGTATTTGGTGTATATACAATAATTACTGGTAAGTCTAAACAGAAGTTGAAATTTCAAATTGTTGTCCCTAAAGTTTTTGCACTACTATGGTCTCTGTCATACTAATACAGTATGGCCCTGTCATATTTAGGCAATTTTAGCAAAATGGGCATGGATACCAATCTGAAGGGTCATGGCTGACTTTTGCTCTTGACCTTGACTATCGACTCTGTGGCCACATCACCATCATCAATTTGATAAATGTTGATTTGTTGTGATATGATCTTTCAAACGACACTAATATTACAAATATGGCCCACCAGTTAAAAAGCTATGGTCACTTAAAATAGGCATCCCTGCATATTTTGGTCGAAATCGCCAAAGAAAAACACCAATTTAACAGGCCATAGTGCAAAAAACATAGTACTCAAAGTAAGAGTCAATTTGTAAAGAGGTATGCTTTAATTAAGTGGCATAAAATGGCCCTATAATCCTGTGAATCAAGCAGGTTATGGTTTATGTGGTTATTGGTTATTAAGAGCTCTTCTAATGCCAATCCAATTCATAATCGGGCATAGGCCTACACAGCTCTTGGTATTATGGCTGAGCTAACACAGGCAGTATGTGCAGCTCAATATATTCTATGTGGTATTTAATGATGCATTACTTGGCAGCCTCTTTCCACAAAAAAAAAACCCATTTCCCCCCATATTGACTGACGGACCATCTGGTCTAGACCACAAGACCGATGACAAAATCACTTGGACTTGGTTCAGTATATCTACCGAAGCCCTCCACTGCACATTGCCCTACATTGACAATGGTAGTTTCTGAGTTATAGTTTCCTATTTCTATAAGCTCTCAAGCTCAGCCGTCCTGAATCTAGTATTTGGAGTGTCGGTGCACTGTCGATGGTTCCCTAGGGGGCACAGTGTCTTGCATATCACACCTATCAGCGCTTGGCCTGTATCGGTAATATGTTATTTAATAATATGTCGGCAGGCTAACCTGCTTCAAGGGACGAAATTGATTGACTAAAATATACTACAGATGATAGCAGCTGGTTAAATTTCAATGGTATGTGTTTTTCGTGTATATTCATCTTACACTAGGATGTTCATTCCCCCGGGATCTGTTCCTCCGAGGTTTCATTGCCGGGGCGAACACTTCATCTTTCTCACTTGCCTTTTATTCTCCCATAATTTGATTTTCTCAGTGTCAGTTTCCTGAGAGGTACGTGTAAACAGCGTCCTTTTCCACTACACTTTACCCAGACCAGCTATATCGGCAATCAGTGTTAACTACACATTTCATAACTATTGACTGATAACCCACTAACCATTTCATCCCCGCTTAGATTCCAACCACAACAAATTCCACAGGAACTTTGTTAGCCAGTCAGATAGGGAGGTTCGGAGTGGGCCATCTGGAGTAGTACATGCCAGAACAGCGACCTGACTGCTTTGTTGCAAAAACAAAATCTTAGTATTCGCTGGCCTGGCACTGCACTGGCCCACTGGATAGATGGGCCGGAACAAATGCCAGGCCCAAATTCAGTCCCAGTCTGAACCTGCAAATAGGTGAGATACTACAGGGAAATAATATGACAGAGTACTCCTTAAAATGTTCTTATCAGCTGATTTTGTTGGCATTGACACTACAATTTTAATTTTCATTATGCTGAGATCACAATGTGTGGAAAATTCAAATACTTTTAAAACTAAAATGAAAAAAACAATAAAAAATAGGGTTTGTAGTATGCGCAGGGTTAAACTGGTGAATAAAAGGTTCAGTGACTAAGCAACCATTCCCAAGATTTTTGCTAGACTACACCAGCAATTAGCCCCGGAAGTGCCGAACTTTTTTCCTGGATGCATAATAAGCTAGATTAAAGGTCACCACGATTGCAACATCAAAGGTGACTACAATTTGTTTGATCAAGCTACCCCCCTTTAAAGAACATGTTAATGACTGTTTGGAGTTCAACAAAATTTCAAATTTAGGATAGACATGCCAGTTGCTCGAAAGAGACTTGTGGTGATGAATGCGTTTGAACTCGTGACGTAAGCTGCACAAGAAAAATGCCTGCCATATGCCCGAGACATAACACGAACAAATGAAAAGTTCCAACTTCGTGTTGATGTCGCTACCTTGAATTTGTTGAATATAAATGATTTTCAAAGTACTGTAAATAGATTTGTAAATAAACTCAATAAGCTTGTGTTTATCATTCACAAAACGGCGTACCGGTCCCCACTAGCGAACTTTAACAACTGAAAATAGTCCATAAAATACAAAGTGTACCATTGGGGCTGTCTACTTTCACTCTGTGAAAAAAAACTGGGTTTTGTTCTGAGTAATGTTTAATTGTTTTGAAACACTTATTTTTGAAACATCTGGGGGTAATGTCAAAGTCATAAAATTGCCTTGGCTATAAGGAAAGGAGCTCTGTCACTCCCTCAAGGCCAACAAGTAGGAAACTAAAGCAGAATTGGAGGGTGTCCAAGGCACATGAGGACACCAACCTTGGCATACATGTAAATGTATGAGGACACACAAAACAAAATATTGCCTTTTTTCTGTGCAATGCTATTCAAAATGCATCACTGTATAAATTCTGGAACTTTTATATGGCTTTACAGTATGGAAAAGTCCGGGAAGAAACTGTGGAATCCCATTAGATAATTAGGTAGGGGCCGAAAAACCTAATGCACATGTTGGAATTAGGTTACAAACCTACAGAGTCCTGTGAAGGTGACAAAAGTCCCACAACGTTATCTGACCCTCTAGTATTGCACTGCCTTACAGTTACTGCCCGAAATACACATTAGGAGCAAATACATGTATCTGAAATAAAAACTCCCAGTTGATGTATATATCAGAGGGTCTTTTTAACATATTCACTCAAAGAGATAAACTGATGACTAAAAAAAGCTCGGTTATTTATCATGTCCGAATACCGCTATACGTCGCAGAGTAAGTCATACTACTGGCAAGAACAGCCTGTTATGCACTCCTTGATGAAGATTGTTTACATGTGTACTGCATGATTTATAGGTTTTTCTTGGGTCCTTAGACCGCTGAGAATTACTACTAGTACATCGCCAGTCAGAGAGCTTATTATACAGTCTATCCACATATTACCTTGATGTTGAGGTCATCACAGTTTTGAAACTCTTAGTCTTGACTTAAGCACTGTTTGTCAGTGCTGTTAACCATTTTTTCCCCCATAAGTCCACTTTGCAAGGCAGCAATTAACTCATTGATAATGGGACTCAGTAAGCACTAACATTTAGTAGTAGTACCGCAGCAGGTCACAAAATAATACGTGTAAATAAAATTTACACAATTTGTCTCATATCATGTCAGGACAAACATTTCAACCAGGTTGTGGTTATTTTCCACGCTCTAAAATATTAAGCTTGTTTCTGTTTTACTAACGTTGATCAAGATAAATTAACAGATGATACCTGATCAGAAAATAAATTCAATCTTCTAAATTTTTTAAGCCACACCCAGACAACGCTGTAGCCACAAACTAACGTAACGATTTGCTGCAAGTTTCACTCTTGTTACCTGTGCGCGTGATCCAATCAAACAAATACAGCCACTGCAATTAAGTCACGTCCGTGCACACGAATTCAGTACCACTGTGGACTGTGCGCTAGTCTATTGTTATTGCAGACATCCGGTAAATAACTATTATACATGTACCGTATTGTCTCCATTGTGTTTGTGTCATACGGCCAGGTAACAATTTATATTTCCACAAACCAATGCATCGAAAAATGATAAAATAATAGTTTATCCATTATTAGGGCCAGATCGAAAGGTTCTAATAATTTGTTCCCTTGCTTGTACATGTAGAAATAAGGGAAATTCACTCGAACTGATATATTTTTTTGTGGTTTACACAAGACTGCCCGAGTACGGTATGTTTTATCTAGTATAAATGTTCAGGAATCAAGTTTTGTATGTGAGCAATGAAACTATAGCAAAATTTGATTTGGTAAATGACACTTAGAGAAAGGAATTCTTTTGGAAACATAAATGTCTTTGGACACAATGGCAAACGAAGAGTCATGCTGCCATGCTACTGGTTAATTTGAAGCCTGCATAACAGTCTACTGGGAAGGTGGCCTGTATTGCGCAAAAGTAACAATATTGGAAGAAAATCTCAAAAAGGAAAACCTGTGTACAAATCTACAATTACAAAGAGATCAGATTTTGATCGTGGGTTAAACATCATAATAATAACAATATTCAGCATTTGGAGCTCCAACAAACTGCCGAAGAAGATCTTCAATAAGTTAAAACAAACACCCTCACCTCAACGCAACTGAATGACAACATTGCCAGGGGAGGAAGACACCAGACGAAGTTACTGCAGAAGTGTCTCCTGTCATTCTCGGTCGTGAGGACTTCGTCAGACACTAACTTGAGGAACCTTTCTCTGTACGGTGCCTTAGCGGCTGTCAAATGGAGAGTGCTTTGAGTGTCGTACGTCTCACCTGGCGATCGCACAGCAATGGAAAAACTCAGTGTTCTCTTGTCGCTCATCTGTGTGAGACAACGATAAAGACGAGTAAATATGTATTGCCTTTCACTAACGCATGCTCAGTATACTTGAGCATCTTCAGAGAAATTCCTTGACAATTACTCACAATGTTGACAAATTCCTGGTAACTGAGCCTTCCCCCTGTATTATCCTCTATTGTTGCTTCCAAGACTTCCAGTTTGTGCGGATCCAACTCATCCTTTAATCCGTGTTTGTACAGGATCACCTGGAATGCTTCCATGCTAATGTTGCCTTTTCCTTCCACATCAAACTGCAGACAACAATTTAACAATAGATTCCTATTTGTAATTGCTGTATGCATTATTATGTTCTTTGCTGTTAATTTAAAAATCAAAAATCAGATTAGGTTAGAGACTCTGGTTAGCAATTATTCAAATCAACATTGGCAAATTTCAACTTAATATACAAAAGTCAAATTTTCTGACGATCTCCAGCAATTCGAGTTGGTACCAATTTAAACTGTGCCAACCCGAACTCTATACCAATTTTACCTTGTGCCAATCAGGTCTCTTGCCAATCAGACCTATACTATGGCAGGTAGATCTTTTTAGTTAATACATTGGCAATTTTAGTACTATATTTCCTGTGAAAGAAAAAAATAACTAGCATTACCATGAGATATTTTAGTTGAACGTACAATAAACGCAACTTTGAGCCAAACTTTGTCATCCATATTTATAAGCCCTTATAATTCTTTCACAATGTTACAACTTGATTAGTTTTTGTCATCCTGGAACACCTAAGACTATTACGTGTGACTCAGTGTGACTCAGAATACCAAGTATGTGCTATATTACTGAGTCAGCAAAACCAACTGTTCTCCATCATCAACCGCAGAAAGGTCTCTACTGGTTATCTATAGACTATGGACAACAGGAAACTTGTGTTTGACTGAATGATGCACCTATATTGTCCTACTAAAGAAGGAATTTCTGTATGTCTGTACATTGTATGTATGTCTGTACATGTATGTATGTCTGTATACCGGTAGGTCCTTCGATTATCTTGATGACTATCAATCCAATCTTCTGCATACTTGGCGAGTGTATTGGATCGGGAGCTAGGGTCAAATCTGCGGCAATTTGCACAAGTGATAAGTTTAATTTTAATAAACTTTGAATAAACAATACCACTATAGTCATTGTACATGTCGTGTGAACACTGCATGCAGTCACTTTTATGATGAATAATGCACGGACACGTTCACACCTCCAAACAAAGAAATGTATGTGCTCAAATGAGACAGGTACCAGCTATGTTGGAGTTGTGGGGCGCGTAGCCCCTGGTATTGGAATTCATGCGATCCCAAAAGGAAGCACTGGGGGTATAGTTGGCAATTACCCCTAGTTCACATGGGTGATTTCAAGATAATGTAGCACCAGGGACACACGTACAGAGGAGCTGTACTGGTGTATATGCATGATTCGATTGCTTCGTGTGCAGCTGTGTAAGTCTGGGGCACCAAATGTAAAATAATTATTTAACATTAGTACATCCTGTTTGTGTCTGTCTGTGTTTGTGTCTGCCTGTCTTTTTTAATATTTACTAGCGCAATTAAGCTGGTACTTTAGTAAGTACAAATGAATGGAGATTGATTTAAGTTCAATTGTATAAAATACATCCCTGCATGTACTATTTGCTAGCTTTCACGAATAAATAAGCCAATGTTTAATTTAAACGCACCAAAGTTGAAATTCATTACCCAAAACCGAAAAAAGAAAACACAAACTAGCAAGAAATTAATATACGCTTCGATGAGACTCAATTTGATTTCATTAATTGTGGATAAGTAGCAGAAATGTAACTAAAGAACAATGAAAGACGAATTAAATGAAAATAATAAAGTTATGTGTACACAAACACAAAATTGAATCCAATAGTAACTAAAAAAAAACACTGGCGGTTTGGTTAGATTAGGTGGAAATGCGTGAATTTGAATGCATGTTAATGGAAAGTGAAAACCAATACTACACACTTACGGTAAATTTTATAGGCCATGCACCGATTCACTAACTTATTAGTTCCAAAATTGTACATATCCAGCTAGGATATTATGGCTCAGCGGTGACATTTCTTTTTCTGAGAGTGGTATGGCTGCCATGTAACGTGTGGCTTCTACTGACTGTACATGTAGGATATACGCTTTCCAAATTGCTATAGAGATGAGTTATTTATACCCCAAAAGAACAGTTACTGTTCACAAATGTTGTATATTTCCTTCATAAAGCAAAACTGAAGGACTTACTAACAAACAAGTAAACAAAATTAGCTGACTTATAGTAAGATATATTAGTGCGGTATTAAGTTTTGAGAACGAAAATGAACCACAAGCTAGAACAAATATCACATCAACGTCTTCACTTATTCATGAAGACAACTTTGTTTATTTTATGAGCAATCTCCCGTTATCAAAGTCAATCTGAATTAATGATATGTACACGATTACACAGAGAGTACTGGTAGACACTAATGGAATATTGATTTACAGGCACAGAGGAAAGCAGGTCAATGAGAAGAACTATGGATATATTTTTGTAAGAAAAAAAGAAAATAAGATTTCATTCTTCTTAATTCATTTTATTTTAGTGAAAGAGTGTCTGCAAGAAGCTCAACTAAATAAGTTAATTAGTGATTAATAATGAATCAATTAGTAATTAATAAATCAGCATTGGAGGGCACGTGGTCCAGTGATTAGGAGCAATGTATTTCTGTTCTAGAGTTCTAGGGTTCGAGTTCTAGGGTTCGAGTTCTGGGGTTCGAGTTCT
>JAVCKS010043053.1:0-10849 GCA_032273685.1 Pteraster tesselatus
TTGGAACTTGGAGTCGGCTAATATGATTTCAACCAATGTCCGACAGTTGTAAGTATTTTTAGACGTGAACCTCTGATGATCGGGTTGCGTAGTGGTACTTTCCTTGCCTCTACCACTGGAAAGCCCGGGTTCATATCCGGTTCTAACATGTGAATTGGGTTTTCGGTCTCTACTTGACCTGGTGGGTTTTCCCCCAATCTCTGGGCCCTCCCCACCTCTAAGAACCGTGACTTCTTCTCGGGTATTAAAATCTGTGATGGACTAACTTCTCATCCAAGGGGAGTATAGAGTAATACTCTCGGGCGCTTCAGGCCATGAAACCGCAGATAAGCACCGGTCCAGATGAGCTTACTAGAATGTTTAAAACAGGGGAACATCTCATAGAATAGCACCTCTGATTTAAACATGTACACACCCTTTTCGAGCATAGGAAAAGTTCATCAGTATATACGAAGCTAGTCCTCGTGTCAACCATAGTTATGCCTATAACCACATCCGACTATGAATAATTATCGGAAATAAACTGAACACAAACAGCAATGCAACATATTACAGTGGCGTGTCCAGCCTCATTAAAATACAATAATACAAAAGGAAAAGGGGGCTATAGCCCCTTTTGTATTAATGTATTTTAATGAGGCTGGATCCGCCATTGTATTAGATTACGGAGTAGTATTCACCGAAATCTTTTTTCATGCTCGTTTATTTTCAAACTATTGGGATGATTTCCCATTATAGCAAAACAAGAACCCGATATGGTCACTAATCCTGGTGTCATTGCCTTCAACAGTTCCTTTAAAATTGATTGAAACTGTTGACAGTCGGTGTGACTCAGCTCGCATTATTTACGCTGTATTGCACTTATACCCACTTCGACCAATGTGTCTGTGTCCCTGGGAAAGGCACTTAATCCCAGTTTGCCTCGTCAACCCAAGCGATATATGGGAAGCTGTTAAGGGGAATGTCACAATCTAACTGCTGATAGGGTTGTGCGCCTGATCGGCAGCCACCTAGGTAAAGCGAAATGGTTATGGTGACTCCCTGATGGCAGCGGTAATAATGGTCACAGCGCCTTGAGCACCCTGCAGGGTGGATATGTGAGCTATACAAATCTAAATCATTATCATTACCTATACGGTAACTATTATAAGATATTATTTATTTCCTTATTTTTGTGTGACCAGTTTTCTCTTAAAATGGCAGAAAACCATTGTTCACATTGTCCTTCCATTAATTCCAATAAATTGCCAGTTTTTAGTATAGACATTCAAACACCACAAAAGACGAATTGGAAATGGACCGCCAATCCGACAAAGTTGCCCCACCACTAACCTTTTCAGGTGATATCTACGTCTGGAAATCATCCTTAGCACGCTCACCGAAATAATTGACTTTAAGATCTTGAATAGATTGGCAGCGCTTTTTGGTAAACAATAATTCTTTCACACAAATACTTTGCTACATAGTTATGTTTTAAAAAATGGTTTGTTTTCATTTACTTGACTTCAATTCTGACTTTTAATTTTGCATGAGAACATTGCTCTTGGGCCTCGATAGACAAACACCAGAAGGATTACCTAATTCCTAGCCATTTTGTAGAACCGAATACAATTTCACATTGCGTTATTTTTTGAGCCGATATGTGTAACACTGACTTAACCTTCTGTTCCAAGTTAATTACGAGGATTACCATCAAAATAAGCCTTTCTTCAGGTTTCTGAATTCAGTAAAAGCTACTAGTACTACGAACACGGGGAGAAGAAAAAGAAGGCAAACAACTGAAGGGTCAGTGGCTGGACGGCTGCACATTGAAGTAAACAACTACGGATCCATATTTGAACTGTAAGCAATAACTATTGTTTTATTTTAAATTCACATTTGCTTCGAACATCGTCCCGACACCGTATTAACAGCGACCGACTCGAATTTGGGGGATTAGTTACCCCAAGCTCGTTTTTCAAAATGGGGAGCCAGGGATCACACGGCTTCCCACTGGCTAGTTCCCACTTGAGCTGAAATGGTTAACGCAACGCAGCGCAACGCAAGGCTGTTCCCGCAATTCCGCAACCTTCCCTGGCAAAAAAGTTGTACCGCAACGCAACGCAACGCAACGCAATGAAAATAAGCGCATTCACAATGGCCTGCGTCAACAACAGAAGTATTGTAAATTTTCTTGCTTGTTTACTTTATGATTTTTGATTCTCTGAAGAGCAATGACCGGGAATGTTTTTCACTTAGCAAGGCTCATAATGAACATACACTAATTTTATATATTTAGCTTTGGGGATTATTTCGGCCTTATTGCTATTTATTCTTGCGTTTTTTCCAGCAGCGCTGCGAAACAGCCGAAAACGAAAGGTTGCCGAGCGCCAGATGACTCATTCCTAAACTTCTGCGTTGCGTTGCGTTGCGTTGGGCTTCGTTGCGTTGCGTTGCGTTTCGTTATTTCAGCTCAAGTGGGAACCAGGCTTAAGTTGCTGCGTGTTAAAGTTCCATTATATCTACAAAATCTTCTACCCAATATTTGAATCCATCCTTCGGATGGGAGGTTAAAGCGTATAGAACCCCAGTGTTGTGTTAAAGTGTTAAAGAACCTTAGGAATAGCCGTGATACAAAAATAGGCTTGCCCCGATATTTGTTTGGAGGTTCGCTGAAGTATACTCCTGGAAATTGCGCTAAATAAACCGAGAAGTTTTAAAAGTTTCTACATAAGTTGTGAGAATATGTCTTGTGTTGATAAAGTATTTTCATTTTTGTCTGTGAATCAAAGTCACTTGATCAACAATGGGATTAAAGAGCTGCAGCCGATGATGTTTGCTAAAAACCCCAACCTGTTAACCTTGTAAGTGAACTGTTTGGGCCTAGTATGTAGGACTTTCCAGTATTGATTTACCTGCATGTAATTAAGACTATGGTCGTGACCCTTCCTGAGATTCAGACTGATATTAGAACACTGACTAGGGTTGATTGCAAATGACGTCACATACCCAAAGGTACCCGGATGCATGCGGGCAAACATGGCTGATCGCGCGTTTCTGCAGTATTAAATACAAATTCAATATATTCCGGGGGGGGGGGAATTTTGGTATTCTCTGATCGAAACGCTACTAATACTGAGTTATAGCAAGATCTCTAAGATATTAAAGATTGAAATTAGCCGGCAAACAGTCTGTTTTGATTGATAGGTAAGATTTTATCATAGTATACTCTGTTTTTATGACAAGTTGCCGTGACTGAAATAAACAACTGATCAATATGCATTTGTGATAAAATAGAATTATAGTATGTTGGCATTGAACAAAAATATATTTGTTTGCAGGACAAAAATTGTGCGAATATAGAATGTCGTTTATTATTTCAAAATTGTTATTCTATAGGCCTATAGAATAATAGTTGTTAGATGTTGTCTCTGATCACTGTAGTATTTTGGAAATGAAAGAGGCAGGGTCTCAACTACAAGCCCTGTTTTGGCAAAACGACGCATCTCTGAAAATTGAATTTTTGAAGAAGGCTATGAAAGTTCATTCCTAACGTGTTTATATTAAAACGCAGAATAGCATTGCTGCTAAATGGAAATAGCGCCTTTCATAACCCTAGTTATAGTTGCTCTCCCTATGTCAGATATAGAAATTTTGCCAAACACATGGCCACATGGTTAAAAATAGCAATTTCCGTCATTCAAACTGTTTTCCCGCTTTATTCTTTTTCAGAAATCTGTCTGGCAATAACGTGGACGTCTTACGGAATCAAACATTTCAAGGACTACACAGACTATACCGATTGTAAGTTCTTCAAACGATTGCAATGAGGAAGAGTCTTCTTCATATATTCCAATTCTTTGCCGGCGTTTAAATGCTAGCGTTGATTTGATTCTGCTCCCATTATGAGTTTACGAGTTTTCTAAAAAAGAGAAAACATTCTTTTATAATTAGGATTTTCAATAATTATAATTAGGATTTTATAATTACGGATTCTATTGACGATTTTTCAAGCTATAACAAAGGTTTGCGATTGTACTTAAAGGTACATATACTTAGTAAAGTCATTAAATAAAATAAATAAAGCTTGATAAAAGTAATTATAATGTGGCGATAATTGTTTTTAGCCAATACAATACGGGACAAGGAAGAGGAAAGAGGGGCTATATAAATATTATGTGACGTGTTTTAACAAAAGATACCTCTTGTGGTCCGAGTTACTGGCACTAAAAGTCACAACATTTTAAAAATCGATGGGGCGATTCACTTTCCTTAAAAAATGTAACCCCCTTCTGCAAAATTACCAATACCAAACCCCCTTCGAGAATTCCGACCGCTGGGATCATTCTGTCTCATTTGTTGTCCATCCGCGCCAACGCTTTTAGCGCGCCAGTTAATCACCAAGGCAAAACATATAGGCGAAGCCCCGTGAATTCATCTTGTTAGCGGAGATGGAAAAGACTTACAGGTAGGTTCCCCAGCTAAGAGGTACCGGTACGACCCATCATTCTCCTTTTCAAAACGTTAAATGACAAAATAACAAAATAATGATAAATGAAAAGTACGTACATTACTTACTTTTGTGGGGGATTGTATTTGTTAGGTCGCTAGCTGATAATCTTCTTGGAAACGTCGAAGTCGGTGCCTTCGCAGGCCTTACAAATCTCCATTTTCTGTAAGTATGCATTTGCCTGCTGTGTGACGGCAAGATACTAGATTGCCGTTGACTATGCGTTTATAATACAATTTAATTCTTGATAATTTGGATAATTTTCGTTTCCAAGTATAACATGTGTCCTAGCGGTATTCATTGTCAGGTCAAACGTTTAGGTTGTTGCATCCCTATGTGATCTCGTATAGGCCTATGTTGTACTCGGGTTGTATTCGTATATAGGCGTGCGGGCACATGATTATTTTATAGAGGCGGACAAACAGAAAGTGCCGCTCCTTCATATGAGGTACAATCTAATCAGTATAATGGTTCATAAAACATTACTTGGCATATATTATATGGCATGTTATAAACGTGTTGGCATGGCTATATGGATTATAACTGATTGATTCATTGCATAGCATTCAGCAGAAGTTATTAAATTCTTCAACTGACTGCTGTATTGGTATCTTTGGAATTGAACTCGCTCCCGATTGGAACTCGCTCCGGATTAAGAATTGTTCCGGATTGAGACTTGATCCGAAATTGAGACTCGATCCGGATTGAAACCTTGGCCCCATCAGCCCCACCTCGGCCCCAGCCCCCAGCCCCACATCGGCCCCAGCCCCAGCCCCACCTCGCGCCCATGCACCACCTCGCGCCCATGCACCACCTCGCGCCCATGCACTACCTCGGCCACATCTAATTCCCTCCCAGCCCCAGCTAATCTCCCCAGCCCCATTAAATCTTATCAACCCTAACTAATCGGCCCTGTTTTGGCAAAACGATGTATCTTTGGAAATGGCCGAAAAAAGGCTACGGAAGTACCATTACCCAACATTTTTATGTTAAAACACAGGACAGTATTACTGCTGATTGAAAAGAGCGCCCCAGTTACCCTATAATTGCTCTTTATCTCAAAATTGGGAAATTTGAAGTTACATCGTTTTGCCAAAACAGGGCCGAAATCTCCCCCAGCCCTACCTAAACACCCAGCCCACCTAACCTTCCAGAAGGATATGCAATCATGTTGCTGATGTTAATAGTTTCAAACATGATTGTTTCTTCTTGCAGTGACATTCGTGGCATCAGTCCCATCCGAACTAGAGAAGTGTTTGATGACTTGACAAATCTCACCACAATGTAAGTTATCACCCCCTCGGTTTGTGTTTGCCAATCGATCGTTTGCCCACCGAATGGTCCAGAAGTGATCTCAAATTAAAGGCCTTATCGTCATTGTAACGTTGTAAATATGACAGCTTGTTATACCTGTCATTTTTTAAATAACTTAGAGGAAATATTGCTGCCGGAGGCTTCGCCCAGCGCCGCTGTGCGAGTGGGAGGGGTGGGGGTGGGGGAGCGGGGCGGGGACCAGAGGAGAAGATCCCCCCTCCCTCGCAGAAAAGTTTGGGAATTCGCAAAGACCGTACGTTTAATAGTATGTCCAGAAATCTATCTGGCAACTGAAGTCATTTTTCAATAAACAGTAGCAAAGTCATCGCAAGCAAACATTACCACTCAAACTCTAAGCAATATTGGAAACGCAAGAAAACAACACTAGAAACACAAGAAACTAAGTGGGTTGTTTTAGCACACAACAGATCAGCCAGGGCACGGCGAAAAGTTGTGCCATTGTTAGTAATGTAAGGGTGAGGTTGAAAACATCTTGGGGAAGAAAAAGTCGCAAAATCTAGGATCACAAAGATATCAATTTTATGTGCTACTTTCCTCTTATTATTACCCCGAAAGAGATGCCAGCCAGTTTCTCTTCTGCTGCCTATCCGATAGAGAAATCGAGTGTCTCGCTCCTGTAGACAGTTTCTCCGACTGTAGAGATTTAATCCGCAACGGAGGTCTTCGGTTCTTCATCTGGTTGCTCGGCATCAGTGCCCTGGTCGGCAATCTGTTGGTCTTCGGGTTGCGAGTGGGTGGCTCACTTCGACGCCATCGCCACGGTCACAAGCGTGAGATCGCCGCAGTGCAGACCCTTCTTATCGCAAACTTAGCCGCTTCTGATTTCCTCATGGGAGTCTACATGATAATCATTGCATCTGCTGATGCACACTTTCGAAATAACTACGCTCTGTTCGCCGATAGCTGGCGGGAGGGAGTCGTCTGCAAGATCGCCGGGTTCCTGTCAGTTCTATCCAGTGAAGTGTCCGTGTTTATTGTTATGTTGTTGAGTATCGACCGGTTCGTGAAGATCGTGTTCCCTTTTCGCTACCGAATTCACCTGACTGTAGGTTCAGTCAAAATCATCCTCGGAGTGTTTTGGATGGTCGGGATAGTGATGAGCTTGCTGCCAGCTGTGATTGTGGTAATATAACAAAAGTCTAATGTGCCAAGTAGAGAAGTACAGAGAGTCAGGTAGTTTCCTCGCATTCACCACTCGAATCCGGGGGCTGAACTGGGTTTTCGGTCCCCTACCCGACTTCATGGGTTTCCCCCCGTCCCGGGAGTTTTTCTCTCACTATTCAGAACCGTCTCTCCTTCTCTCATGATGCACTAGTAGTGAGCATTGTGGTACAGGAATTATTAACAAATACGACAAGTTTACTCATTTACTGACGCAATTCCATGTCAAATGTTCGTTGCGAATCCAACAAGTTACCATACTTTTCATACTATAACTTCCTATATTATTTGAATTTACAATAACTGTTAGTATAGCAATGGAAATTGTTAAGTAATACTATGTACATTTTAACTAGAGTCACAGAACTGCGTGTCGAGCCTAATTGAATTTACCTTTGTTGTGTGTATAAACCGAGTGTAGTTCTTACTAGGTCCTATATCCAATGGTGCAGCAGTGATATCTGTTACTATTATTGCGTAATTGTCTCCTTAACTATAGCGATATAATATATTGGTTGCTATTTCATTTCACATTATCAATTAAAATAATTAGATCTTGAAATATATTTTAATAATGTCGCCAGTGGCAAACAGGCACCCTATAATTATTTACATTGAAATACGTTCTGATTTGTTTGTTCAAATTATGTTTTATGCAGTCGTACTTCACATCCAGTTATTACGGCCAATCCAGCGTTTGCCTCGCTCTGCCTCTCACATTGGAACTTCAACCAGGATGGCAGTACATGTTCTTCCTTCTCAGTGTCAACCTGGTGTGTTTTCTCGTCATATTGGGCTGCTACGTATTCATTTTCATTGCCGTCAAGAAATCCTCACATGCCACCAAGAACGGACGGATCGGTGTCAACGGCAACGTCTCCGACGAGATCAAGCTAGCCGCAAAGTTGTCGCTGATCGTGGGCACCGACTTTCTCTGTTGGATGCCGATCATCATCCTCGCCATGGTCGCCAGGAGTCCGTCCGTCAATGTTCCGATCGACGTCTATGCCTGGTTCGCTGTGTTCGTCCTGCCGCTGAATTCCTCGCTCAATCCTTACCTGTACACGCTGTCGGCGTACTGGGGGAATAGAAAACGGAAGCTCGCCAAGAGCGCACTGGCTAGTAGCAATATTAACCCCACGCCGTCTCCTATGGGGAAATCGAGAACGCCGTCTCCTATGGGGAAATCGAGAACGTCGTCTACCACGTTACACGTGAAATCGATTCATGATCGTGTGTCTACTATTGATATGGGTAAGCACGTACGAAAGAAGATCAATCAATGACAGCAAACGTCTGACTAGGAAAGCAATATACCGTAGCCACGACAATTATTTCCTGTCACACGGCCAATCCTTTACTAAAATTCCACAATTCCGAGCCACTCTATTAGAAACAAAGCTAATCTATTTTTCCGGTGATGAATTACAATCGTTTGGAAATTTACCCGATGTGGATCTAGATGCGGATCACCACAAAAACGGGCACTATGGTCACGGGTACAATTAAACGTTATCCCGCTAGTTGTCGCGGACTCAAGCCCCTGCATATCAATTGACAAACACAACAACTTCTTTACCTTTAGTTTCGTTCTGAAAGTTAGGGACATAAATGTGTGTGGAACAAATAGGATAAAATAGGGCGCCAATGCCCTTCTACCACACCCATCTAAAACAGTCATTAAAATGGACTAATGATTCTCTTTAACCATTCCGCAGAAATGAAGCCCACGCTGCGCGTCGTTTTGGCCGAGTTAAAGAAACACTGCATCATTTTCGGCTGCGAATCGACGAAGCAGTACATCGCCGAAGCAGTCCAGTCAAATCACGCTGGTGATAAACCGAAGCTGGACCTTACAGAGGCAGACATCGCAAGCATCGAAGAGGATATTAATAAAGCGCTGTCTTGGTTGCACGCAAACAACATACACGGGATACAACTGCGAGAAGAATGTATTCTGTTTTCGAAGGTAATGACACGATTGTACGATTTCAGAGAGACTTAACCTCGACATAGCCGCAACACAATTTCTCCCGGCAGATGAAGTATTGGCTGACATTAATTTCGAGAAAATATCCATATATTTGCTGGTGCCATATTTAATAAAAGCAAATAGTATTAACACGGGAAAACTCACCAAATTATGAATTCAGTATTAACAATTGTTTCTCAAGATTAAATTGGATTGAAATCATACAATACATCTTTAGGTATCGTCCCAATACTGTATAATTATTCGTGCTTATATTATAACAACACTGATAATGACTGACACTGTTCGATAGAGTCTATAATCAGCGTATTGTTAGGTAATTGGCGTAACGACTATTCCAATAGTAATGGCTGCCGTGGTTCGGCCCTGCAAAATGGTGTATCACTGAAAATGCCCTTTTTAGACAAAAGGGTATGAAAGTTCAATTACCCAACAAGTTTATTTTTTAAACGTAGGACAGTATTACTGCTAAGTTAAAAGAGCGCCCTCAATTACCCTATACAGTTGCTATTTATCCTAAAATTTGGACAATGAGTTACTCCTTTTACCATGAGAGGGCCGAGTTATAGGGTACAATTATTCGGCTTATTTGCCGCAAAGTTCCGCAAACCGATTCTGTTTTTAACAGTGGTATACAGGGTGTGCAGTGCCACATTCTAGATGACATTTTGGATGGCATTTTTGATGACATGGTTTGTTATTTAAATGTGTTAACTCACGCCCTAAGCAGATAACGAATACGTGTGTGGATCTGTGACGTCATATGTCAATCATCTATTTGCAACTCAAACATAATGTAAAAGCTTCCCCTAGAATAGATCCACTAGTCTGAGCATTTGTACATAAAACTTCGTTCGCACTAAAATCAACGCGTTTTCCGTAGAGTGTGCAAGGGGTTGTTAAAACGAAAATTACATTCAGCTCCATTTAGTAACAGTTGTGAAGCCGCATAAAGTGAGGGTGAAGGCACCAATCAGGCTAATCGTCGGTTGTTGGCATTTCCAATGATATTGATATTCAACAAGACTAACGTTTAACACCACTCAACACAACTTCCCTTTGTTCAGCAATTTTCTTTAAAAATAATAATAAAACAAGCACAACATAACAACACGCAGTAGCTGAAACAGTCCCAAAACGGTTTTTTTTTTTTTGGGGGGGGGGGTTTCCTAGAATGTTGCGGTATAAACAGCAAATCCCTCGATGTTTCGGCAAGTGAAAAGGGTCAGAGCACAGCTTATAAAAAACTCCTGAGTGCCCTTGCTAGCTATGATTAAGACTATAATTGTCTCTCAGATATTTTATCATTATATGCACATAGATTTACTAGGAGGCCATACTTATTTCACATCCACGAATAATGTTCTTTTGCATTGCTGTTAGGACTCTAATGGTCACCAGAGAGCGTATTTGAAGCTGCCACAAGACCTCGTTGGATCGGACGATGCCGCTAGGCAACAGCAGACGTCGGCGATTGGAGTCGAGCTGGACAAAACGGCCCTGGATAATCTGATTGGTCGACTCAGGAATAGACTCAAAATAAACTACATGTAACGCTCCTACATTGGGCCGTTTATTTATTGCGCATAGGCCTACGTGCCTGATTGAACGAAAATGATTTGCGTCAAATGTTACACAACGTATAGATGAACTATTCTAACAGAACTATAGTATGAGTCACTTGTCTCCGGCCAACGACCTCTAAAGATGATTAAGATGTCTCTGTTTTTGCATATAGCCAATCAGAGAGCTTCATCCGTTTATTTATTTATTTAGTTATTTTAGACAATGTCTGGGTTGCGAAAAAGGCTATTCAGCCCGTCCAAATCACTTCCCTGTAAAGAAGAAGACAAAAAAGAGAAATTAGAGTC
>JAVCKS010043075.1:0-10842 GCA_032273685.1 Pteraster tesselatus
GTTTGTAACCCGAATGTCACTATGTTCAGTCATACTTCACCTTACAAGTAGGGATTATTGTGTTGCAGAATGTTATCATATTCAACACCAGTTTTCTATGTACAGTCTTCTTTGATGCACATTTGGGCCCCACCAACAAGAAGGGGTAAAGTCCTACTAAGCAAATATTTTTTGAGAAAACACAAAGTTGAATATATGTTATAATATAAAAATTATCTGAAAATATTTTTGTCGCAAATGAGCATTTGGTTTAATTTACCATTTATATCATACCTGATAAGATTTCCTTTGACTGTAGACCAAATAGAAAGCGTAATTCTTTACAGTTTCAATCATACCAATTTTACACTATTAAAGAAACTAAATAAAGGTCAATTTTGAAGGTGATGTTTCTTGTTTACTGACTGCTGCTTCTTCTGATTGTCATCGTTTGTAGTTGATTCTGCTAATAGATCGTATATTGGAGTTCACTGTCACTAGTCCATTGATGAAATTTGTGACCGGCTTGGAGCTTCTTCTGGAAAAGGCACAGGTAAATATTATATAAGTAACATTGTAGCCTGTCCGATTCCCATAACTGTGCAATGCCAAACTGCCAATTACCCTCAATCTCATACATTGTTTGTTTATTTTGTCTGTTTGTTTCCGTGTAGGAGTGGGAGGGCAATGCCAGCAGAGCTGTGTCTGTGAGGGAGCATCTAGAAGACATCACAGATTTAATCATACAATGGCGCAAACTGGAACTCAGGTAAATTGACAGGACAGAATAGCTGTAAATTCCTTCCATTTTCTCAATTCTCAGCAGGAACGATATACGCTATCACTGTTCACGTCTTACATATCCAAGAGATATTACTTCCACTATAAGTGGCTTATATTGAATTCCATTTAAGCCTTTCCGATATTTTCATTTGATGCAGACTTTTTTAGCGCTTCAACTCTATTACCACCTCTCAAAGAACACAAATGAATTGATAATTCAGTTCAACAGCTAATAACTACCAGCCATGCATGGTTCCCCTCCTCCCAGGTGCTGGTCTGCTTGTTTAGACACTGTTGCCCATCGCCAGGAGCAGAGCGCCAGCAAGTGGTGGTTCCACATCTACCACCTGGTCCAGTCTAATGTTGCTGCCGACCACCAGGGAGATGTTCCCACCACGGGGAGTCCCGATGAGAATAGTTCAATACTATCGGCCCTGCAGCAGTTCATGGAGGGCTCTAGTCTGGGAGAATTCACCACCAGACTGAAGATGCTGCTATCATTTCACTGTCAGCTGGCTGTGCAGCAGGGAGGTAGTCCTAGGCAGGGTGAGACATGGTGCTCCTTGACTTGACAGGGCAGTCCCAGGCAGGGCCATAGTGGTGGTGCCCCTATTCCTCTTAGATAATTGTCAACATTTCAAATTGAGTGAATAAATGTAGAAAAAAACTATTTAATATTCGTCTAAAACAGAACATATTATGGCTCCTCCAACACAACAAACATGGGCCATCCAGGAAGGGACACATTTTCAAAATCCTAACTAATTTGTCTTAGTTGAACTGGCCAGTCTGTTGTGGAATCTTCACTGCTACTACAAACAATTCCTGCTGGCTGTAGAGAATGAGATCAGAAACAGGCGAACTCCCATAGAGAAAGAGTTGAAGGTTAGTGGTGGAGGCTACAATGTTAAGTGAGACTTATTACAGTACTAGTCTAAGTCACGCATGATTGGTAGTACTTTTTCTGGGCTGCTCAACAGCTATTGGCGAATAGTTTTATCTATATGTGACCCCATGATTGAAAAGTTTGAAAAGTGTGCCTGCAAATACGAATTAACTTACGGTAAATACATGTACAATGAACATAACAATCGTCATTGTGTACATCCATTGCTTGATTCTATAGCAAAGCTATTCAGTTGGCACCCCCCCTCCAAACTGAACGAAATAATTATTTGAATGTTTAACAACGTTTAAGCCAGGTGATATTTTAAGTGCTGAATAATTGTTTTTGTCTGTTTTGCAGGGTTATGTTAAAATTGCCCGTTGGAATGACATCAACTTCTGGGCAATGAAGCAGGCAGTTGAGAAATCACACAAAACGTTGCATAAATTCAGCAAGAAATTTGAGGTAATTGGTTCTGTTGTAGGTTAACGATGTAATGTGTGTCTTTCAAAAGCTCTATCACTGATTGTTCAAGCATCAAGTGTTGGCACTCGAAAGCTATGTTTCTTCTGAATTTAGAAATACCAGTCTAAATTTCTTGCCTTTGAATGTACTGATTGTCTTACTCCATAGTGTTATTTACACTATTGGAAAGCACTGTTTCTACTTAATTTCATATATGGCATTTTTGTGTTCAATGTGCAACATTTTATTCTCTTTTCATAGTCACATTCTGTAGTATAATTATCATTACAAAATGAAGGAATTCTGCGGTATATTTTGTCATTATTTACAGACAGAACTAAAGGCACCAGCCCGGAGTGTCTTCATTGATACCAAAATTGCTGACAAGGAAGAAATGGACGAGAGTCTGGGTGTCAGACCAATTGTGTGCATTGACTTTGCCACACCAGTGAACTACAAGGTAATCATAAATTGTCATTATTATACTCGCATCCTAACCTTTTGAGAGGTTGAATGTGTCACAAAATGTGATCTTTATTTCGATGGTTTGTAGAAATATTATTATTATCTAATGTAGAACAACATTAGATGTTTTGTTGTAAACCCAAACCTTCATTCTTCAGGCGTACATGGGGGATATTCCACCTTCTGCCACACCATTACCCGCCAGCAAGTCTTTACAAGTCCGGTTACCCACTCTTGTACCTCGCATGACCAAACTTTGCCAAGACATCTTCATGAAGTGCTCCTACCCTGCCCTGACAAACGCCATTGATGAGTTGACTGGTGAGAGATGTGGGGTTTTGGATTGTAGCCTATAGAAACATTTTGTCAAATTATGAGACGTTAATAAATAAGATAAGTGGACCTTGTAAGCAGTGTCCTTTATTACCTGATACTTTAAACTAATTCTTGTTGATTTTGTTGTATACACTTTACTAGGTGAAATTATAACTGGTGTGAAAGAATTACAACAGTTAGACGTCACAAAGGTAAACGTAATATTGAGTTATTTGTAATAAACAGTTCTACAATTTTCACTAAGATCCTTTCGATTTCTTTTTGCCGCCTTTCTTTGCTCATTTCTTGTATATTTGTCTATTTAATACCAGGATGCGGACAAGGACAAGCAGAAATCTGAGGTCCGTCGGATTCAGCAGAGAAAGAGAAAGTCCTTGGCTGATCTGTTTAGATATCTCACAACTATTGGTACGTTCTGTCCTTAATTATCAAAGAAAACGTTTGCCTTTTTTTGAAAACCAATATGAATTAATTACTAATCCATTATCCAATCCCTGTAGGTCTTTCATACAGAAAAGGTCTGATGCTAGCCACAGCAGCCAATCAACACCAAGCTTTGATGCTGCCACCCGTGGATCTATCTGTTGCCTTGATCACCGAGGCCGAAACGCTTTGGTGAAGAGAAATTACTATTTTATTTTTCTGCAATTTGCAAAATAGTTAATGCTAAACGGCTGACTAAAGTCGAAATTGAATGGATTGATCCTTTCATTAGGAAATTTGTTTTTAGAATGAAACTAGGTGAGAAATGGCTGTTTGTGTACAAATGCAAGCAGCGTTGAATAGTGCGCGTGACTATTATTTTTGTCGACTTTAGTAGCCAATGGTTGTAAAAACGATTAATATATGAAATTTAATCCATCAACATGTGTCTGTTGTACACAGCTTCAGTAACCAAGACACAATCAATGAATGGGAGAAGTGTCACCGTTACTTTGTCAAATGTACATCCAGGACAGCAGCTATGAGAATGGCACTGGCTGTTCCATCAAAGGTAAGCATCCTATAATAAATAGATTGTCATTCTTGGACCGTTGGCTATAGTGGTTACCACATTGCATTGGCTATTTTTAGGAAAAGCTGCGATGACTCGTTACTTGCAATGGGCAACGGATCGTAAAATAAATAGATGTAAAACATTCTTGATGATGACAGGTATACCTTTCCGATTTATCGTTCCACTTTAGGAGTTGGGTGTTGGTAACATTGATCGGTTTAAGGGGTTTGCGGAACAGCTGAATCAACTAGTAACTACTCAACGACAAACTATTGCCACTTTGACAGAGGGCTTCCTACGAACAAGGTGAGATGATTGGTGCTGCGATAGAACATGCATCCACTCAACACAAGTGGCTCTATATTCAGCTAGTTTTGATCTTTGTTATGATCTTCTAATGATCTTCTAATGAATTGCTTCACAGAAACCTCCTGGCCCAACTACAAGAAGTGAAAGCAACAGCCAGCGACTGTAGCTATGATGCCTCACTCCCCCCTCAGCACAGTACCTTAGGCTGGATAATGACACTCAAGGAACTGATAGATGTATGTCGACATACTGCTCACCAATACTGCACACTCCTCGACTGCTGTCCTGATGGGGACAGTGCCAATGGCAGAGATTGGCCGACGCCATTACCACGGGAACACCTAGCTGCCATGGATACACTCAGGAAGGGAGATGCATTGTTGGAGCACACAATAGGAAGACTGCAGGTTCGGATATAGTGTGTGTTAATATGTGAATGGATTGTATGGTCGGTGGGCATTAGTGAATAGTGCAATTTGGTACTTGATAAATCGGTTACCAACAAAAACAAGTTGGCTTCCCAAAATTGACTGTCTGGATTGATTGGGTTCCTGTTAGCAAAGAGGTTAGATGATAGTTGGTATGGTAGATGATGTCAGATATTGTATGTTATTGAGCACCAAAGCTGATGACCTATGTATATTTTTTGTTGTACATTCTACAGGAATGTCAACAATCATTGGGGATTGTGAATGACAAGGTGACCACCAGAGTTAAGGCTTTATGCCCAGGCCAGGGATTACAGTTTCTGTTCTGGTAAGTCCAAACTCAAATATTGATAATTTTCATTTGCTTTACCCTAATCGTGTGACTTAAGATCATCACTTGGAGACCATAGCTTTCTTAGTCAATCTCCTATGAAATCTCTAATTATATTCAGTTCATTTAAGAAATGTGAGCAGTTTCTGGAATAATCCAAAACAACTTAGGTGAGTTGCTGATGGCGAGCGACTGCTAGTATCTAATACATCTATTACATGTAACAATAATTCGCTGTCTTGGTTGTTTTTAGGAGTGATATTAAGCTGTTGAACGATTCCTTCGATCAACTGGAGTCTGTCTTGCTCGTGTTTGTCGACACAGAGCAATTGTTTACCCTTCCCCAGGGTGGGGAGAAGTCTTGTCTCTCAGTGTCTCTGGTCAGCAGCAGAGAAAGACTACTCAAGACAACGTTGGAGTTCAGTCAATGGAAACGGTGGCTGGTCTGTGGGTCAGATCAGAGCCAAACAGACAGTGAAGAAATGGACACTGGTTCTGGGGAAAGTAAGTTATTTCGTGTACCAGTAGATAACAATCACCGACTGATTACGTTGGTTCCAATTAGGGAAAGAGAATCGCAGAAAAGTCAAGTTGCCGTGTCTGGGAATCGAAGGACAGCTGGTCTTACCATCGAGCTATCAGGATTTCCCTGAATTATATCGTCATGGGGACACCTTTCAATCCAACTCAAGCTGATATGTGTACTATAACCTTCTAGGTTCGTCTAATAATGTTGCGGACATCTTCAATCAAACTGAATCCATATTGGCTGGTATACTGCTGGCTGTTCAGACTATGGTGAAAACACACGGTCCTGCACCAGACCAGTTGATCGAAGGTGAAGAAACCGATGACAAAGACACTACTACAGACCAAGGTATATGGGGTGCCATACATGCTTTCACAATACTACCACCAAGATTTGTCATTGGAAAGCCTTGGTAGAAATTGGGGAAATTCACGAGGTCCGGTAGGGACTGGAAACCTAATTCACATGTTGTCAACATTAGGGTTTTAAACCAAGACCAGTGGTGAATGTACAAATAAAGAGGATTTGCTGAAACTACTTTGGTGAAACTGATTGGAAGACAAATGAGCAGCTTCATAGATGTTTAAGGGAAATGGATGGTAATAAGGTGCAGTGTGTGTAACAGCACACTGAAAAACAATCACTGTTTAAAAAAAAACGTTATTATTACTGGTAGAAAATCAAGAGCTAGAACTTCAAGATGGCCACCTTGTCAAGCATCTCAGCACTGCTCTCACTGAGGATAGCATGACCCTTGACCTGGGTCGATTGTCAGGGGTCATGGAGTCATTGCTGGTAGACGTACAAAGGATGAGAGATGCAAGCCACTCGTACAGTGAAATACAGGTATTATAACACCGTGGCAAGATATTGGGTTCGACCGGATTTTAAAACAATTTATTATCAAGCCAGCACAGTTTGTCACTTATTTAACAGTAATATAATCCTGTCTTTTCATTACCTTCAATAACAAAGTTAGACAAATGTTGCGTCTTTGCCATTATTTGTTTGTCTGTTTGTCTGTCTGAAGGATACTCAAAAAGTTACCGATTTTAATAAAACTCTTGTATGTGAGACAAATTATACCACATTAATGAAGTTTTGAAATATAATCAGGTGATTTTACAAAAAATTAAGAATTAATCTCTTTTTTCCTGCAGGATTGCAATGCCAGCGTAAAATTGACCCTGAGAATGGTACCTGTACTTCATCAGTATGTGGGCCTTGTTGCATTCGTATTGAACCAGTCTGTTTCCTGTCATCGTACGACATGCAAACTTCAGTCTGTACTTCTGGGAGTATTTACTGAACTTGCTTCAAAGGTAACTTTGGTGTCTGTTTTCATGTTGACTGCCCCACACAATGACTGCCCCACACAATGACTGCTATCCGATAGCATTTACACGGTCGATGTGAGGGTTACTGATTTGAGCCACAATTTGTTATATATCATCCATTATCATTTAAGAAATGTATTTTCGTAGTGTTTCTGCAATAGAATGAAAAACAATCTCTACACTTCAAATAGGAAGCACACAATGTAAATCAGAATAAGGGATAGTAAAAGGTAGAACATATACCGAAGTAACGAGGGACACTCTTGCTGTACACTCATAATAAAGGATAATAGTTGGTACGTTTATACTATGACAAACCGTGCCCCCACCTGGTGGAATGACCCATATATGGTGGCGTTGCAGGGTTTCTGTTTACCGGCTGGCTATTCTGACGAGATGGGCGGTGAGGGAGCTACTGAGTTCAAAGACATTGAAGGAGGCGGTATTGGAGAAGGAGAAGGAGTGAAAGACGTCAGCGATCAGATAGACAATGAAGATCAGGTAACTCTTATGCAATTTATTTGCTATAGTTCAAACAAAGTACACTGCTAATAACACATGTATAAATGGATAATATTTACATTTGGTATAACTACTTGGACCAGTAATGTACTGCTGTCTGGTTCAAGACCTGTCTAATGTACTGGATTCTCTGTAGGTTCAAGACACCCAACAAGGAGACAAGAAGGAAGAGGAGGAGGATTATTCTAATCAACCTGACATCAAAGATGAGGAACATGGTATTGAGATGAGCGAGGATTTCCAGGGGAAACTACATGATGGTGAAGCTAAAGGTGAGAGCAATAGGGCTGGGGCGATCGGACGATAGGGCAATGAGATAATAGTGATGGTTAGATGTATAGTGGATAAAGATGAAACATATCGATATTATTAAAAATTTAATGTTTGATTTTGGGTTCGGTGCTGTTGTGCTCTTCAGACGATGGATCTTCTGAGTCAGATGAGAATGAAGAAAATGAGATGGATAAGCAGATGGGTGATGTGGACCAACCCGACGCTGACAAGCTGGACGAGAGGATGTGGGGAGACCAGGAGGACGAGGAGGAGGAGGGAGAGGGCCAAGATAAGAAGAAAGAAGAGTTTGGAGACGGTGAAGGGGAGGATAGCAGAACAGACTTGGTTGCTAAGGATGATAATAAGGGTAAGTTGTCATCTAGAGGCATGCTCAAACTGCACTGAGATAATGATAGAAATAGATGGATGCTATTGTCCTCTGAACCGTGTTCTAATTGTTTTGTATTATCAGGAGCTGCAGAGGATGAAGGAGATAATGAGAAACAAGGAAAGGAGAACGAGGAAGAAACCACTGAAAATAACGACAGTCAGAAACCCAAAGACCTCGAACCTCGTGATGAGGTGGGTAATGGCAATAACCCAGTGATTAGAATAACAATTCATATGTTATTTACATACTCTCATAAATTTATCACTGGCTAAATTTGACGTTGGTGTGTACCCCTGTCAACTAAACTTGACAATTGTCTTAGGACAAATTAATTGCAGTATCGAGTATACTAGCCAATGGTGGTGAAAATGTTCATTGTTAACACCAAATCCTGTGCCTATCGGTGATGTGTGTTCTAACAGGGTGAGTTCAATGATGATGATGTAGATCCTAGTAAAGCCAATGATCCACCAGCAGCACCAACGCCTGATGATCTGGATCTTCCTGATGATCTCAATCTCGATGAAGGCAAGATGAACGATGAGGATAATGATAACGAACAACCAGGTCAGTAGGCTTTACACGTCTAGAAATTTGTACCATACTTGAGTAGATTGTAGGTGGGTTACCTGTACTTGATGGCTGATTATTTCGAAGACTCTGTACAGCTCCATGACAAGAGGTAATATTATCAATGAGGTTTACACAGATCAAGATGTAGGAAAGGTTTTTGGGGCAGGTTTTCCTGACAGGTTTTTTAGCAGGTCTTTTGGACTGATATTTCAGGAACTGGTTTTCAGGGACTGGTTTTCAGGGACTGGTTTTCAGACCTGGTTTTCAGGGAGGTAGATTCATTAAGAATAACTTGTTGTGTTATGTCATTCATCAGGTGATGAAACTAATCCGTTTGATATCGAAACTAAACTCCCGGATGAGAAGGCCCAGGAGCCAGAAGACACTAATAGCCCAAGCGATGAGCCGCCTCCTGACGATGGCGGGCCCCAGGGCGAAGAGGAGGAAAGCCAGCAAGAAGAACCGATACAGGAGGACCAAGACATTACGGACGGTGGAGGGCTGGAAAAGGAGCAGGATGAGGATGGGGGCAAGGAAGATGACATGAATGAGGATGGAGACCAGCAGGGTGGAGTTGGAATCGAACCAATGGTAGGTAAAACTGAAAGTGTGAGCTCACGGGCGCCAAGTGAAATATTGTAGGCCTTGAACAACCCCTAGTACGACAGCTGTATTCATATCTCAACGATACTGCCATGTGTTTTGTCCGTTGATGTAATAAACGTTATCAGTCTGTCTTCTGAGAGTGAACTATTTTGTCGTTTTTTCATTTTGCCAGGATGATAATGTTGATGAACCAATCCCTGAGGAACAGACAGCTGATTATCAACCGGACCAAGCTCACCACCAGCAGGAGATGCCTGAACCCGCTGAGAATTATGGGAAATCCAAGGAGAAGACGGAGACGGTACAGGAACAGCCAGCGCAGGAGGATGCTGGGAAATCTGAGGAGGAAAAGAACAAAGAGGTACTTCGGTAGTGAAGTATTGTACTGTGTTTATTATAGCCTACCACCAGAGTCTGTATCGTATCCCTCGAGAGGAGGGTATCCCTCGAGAGGAGGAGGTTGAAACAGCTAAAGCCTACCACAAGAGTCTGTATTGTTACCGTGAGAAGAAAGGTCCAGAAGAAAGTGGGAAAACCCACTGAGTCAGGTAGTTTCTTAGTGAAAGGGTTAACAATGTACATCTTTAGTTTATCTGGTACAAACTTTTTCATCTGGTACAAACTTTTTCATCTGTGTAGAAGGAGAATGTTGGCAGTGCTGAATCCTCTTTGCAAGAAGGCCACAGGGGTACTGTTCCCACTAAGACCCTTCCCCACAACGACCAGACTGAACAGCAGCAGCAGAACTACAAGAGGCAGCCGGGACATTCAGATGCAGAACGCAGCCTCGGCTCAACGGACGAGAAAACTCACAAACGACTTCGAACAATGGATTCAACTCGTGATTCGCAGGACAAGGACAATGAAGAAGTATTATTTTGTTGGGAGAAAAATTATAATTCACAATTTATTAGGGAATATTGGAATTCACTTTAGTTCGACTAATAATTGTAATCAAATTCATGGAGAACAAAATTAGACTGAATAGGTTTGATTTAGATTTACTCTATAGGTTTCAATTGAAGTAACGTTTTTATTTTCCTGAATGTTTCAGAAACCCAGCAATGATCATTCCCAAGATGTTCAAACGGCCGATCTGTACGAACATCTGAAGGACGCCACGTCTCAATACGACACTCAACTGATGGATGCAGCATCAGAGGAACAACAGGTGGAAGAGCAGGCTAGACCTAACCAATCAGAAGAGGAGGAGGAGGTGGTTCCCATGGAAACAGGCGAAGATGTTAAACCGCTTGATGATGAGAAAACAGACATAGATGAGGCAAGTCAATCCAGTCATAAATAATTATTGTCCTGTACCATCAGACAAAGTACTTTAGGTTCATCTTGTGGGGGCAATACCAACAAATTATTTTTGTATCATCGTAGGACTTCCAACCTCTTGGTATCCATGGCAGTAAGTTCAAACCTACTAATATCCAAGACAATGATGGTGATACTCATGAACCCAACCCAGATGTAACAGGAGACGGCAAAGAAGATGATGAGTCAGGCAGTGGATCCAAAGGTAAATGTTCACAGGTTCACTAGAGCTTGTCCTGCCCTGCCCTGCCCTGCCCTGCCCTGCCCTGCCCTGCCCTGCCCTGCCCTGCCCTGCCCTGCCCTGCCCTG